>JAKOGI010000838.1:55000-122500 GCA_029747015.1 Carnegiea gigantea | reverse complement strand
TATATATTATTAAGTTGTGGTAGCATTCTGGGCGAAAGTATGTTGAGTTTGATAGATATATATATATTATATAATTTTTAAATATGAAAAGAATATTATATATGATATAATATATATATATATAATAAATATATATATATATATATAAGTTTGTGTAGCATTCTGTGGCTGAAAGTATGTTGATTTGATATTAACTTTGCATTATTATGAGGAATTCCATGTGTAATTGATGAAAACATTTTGTGTACTTGAATGTGTGATCTTGTGTTGTCAAATTTGTTAGATAGCAATATTAATTGGTGAGTAGCAACAAAAATTTGTTTTTTGAGTGTATATTTTGACATCCATCGCTGTATTGATTGCTGTTATTAAACTCATCTGCTCGTCCTATTTTAGTATGTGAAATTCCTGTGTATCATTTGTGTTGATTTGATATTAACTTTGCGTTACTATAGGGAATTCTGTATGCAGTTTTTAAAAACATTCTATGTGCTTGAATGTATGCTCTGGTGTTGTCAAATCTGTTGGATAGCAACATTAATTGGTCAACTGTGTGGAAAATTTTCAATTCATGTTAATAATCTTTGTCTTAAAAGGTTAAACATTTTATTGTAACTACATTAAACATTGTGTTTCTCGTATGGTGAACAATGTGAAAAGTGTAGATGGGCTCGAAAAGTTAATCACAGTAGTATTTATCCAAGTGTTAATAATTTAATTTATGGCAATCCCTTTAGCGTAGGTTTTCTATATACATTCTCAACTTGAATGTTTGTTGTATTTTTTAATTATTTGCATTATTATAGGGAAATCTGTAGGTAATGTTTTAAACCATTCTATGTAGTGTATATATATATATATATATATATATATATATATATATATATATATATATATATATATATCTGGGTGGTATGAAGCTGCATTGAATGTCAAGTCGGCATACCCATAATTGTGAACGTTCAAGTGTAGAATGTCATTCATATGGGTAATTCCTCCTCCCTTCTTTATGTTCATTGTTACTACAGGCCTCTTGAATATTCTCTTTCCCTATTTTTTTTAATTGTGTGTAATGTGGCTTTTACTATTTTTTTTAATCATTAAAATAGGATTTTCTCTTGTTAAGACCCTATAGAATCGATTGAAACCCCAAATTCATTCTCGAACCACGATGATTCAATAAAACCCAACTGAACAAATTGTACAGATAATCTAATAAATTGGACATCTTGCAAGAGCGTCAACATTGGATACAATTTTATTTTGACATTCATACGTATGTACATAGATGTATATGCATGTCTGGGTGGTACGAAGTTGCAAGCCATGTAGAATGTAGATACAATTTTATTTCGTCATTCATACATATATACACAGATGTAGATAAATTTTTATTTCGCAAATTGAGTGTAGAATATCATGCATATGTGTAATCCCAAATAATCGTTATATCAAAACTGCCAACAAATGGGTAGGATGCATATAGAGGTTATAATGCTGCTCGTATAGATTACGTACCTGGAATGGGCACAATCAATGTCCGAGTCACCTTGCGGTTGTAATTCTTACTGAGGCGCACAATTCTGGGTGTTTGTGTTATAAGGCTCTAACACTACATTGACAGGCGATGGGCTGAAAGTTAGAAAATATTTGCATCATAAATGTATCAAGGTTTACTGGTTGGGTTACGTTGCTGCCATACCTTGACTTTAATCCGAGTGTGAAGTTTTCTTGATTGAAGTTTTCCCTTAGCATGGAATTAGTGGAACCAATCACTTTGGTGGAGTATCAAAAATAAAAAACTTAAGAAGTGTTTAAGATCGTATCTGGAAATTAAAAGTGTTTTCATTGTACCTGACAATCAGTAATTGGGCACAATCTGGGTAGTGCAGATGGCGGTTGCAATGGTGTAAGCAGTATTTTCAAGAGAGGGTATGAGGCGGATCTATCTCAACTTTGAGAGTGGGGGTTTTTTTGGGGGGTTTTCGAAGTTCATGTATACAATTGCAGTTTATGCCGCGCACTTCCTTTTTTTTCGCATAACTGCTCCGACGTTTTTGTAGTGTAATTTTTTTTTTTCGGGTCAAAGTGGTTATTGTGGATAATGGGCAGAAGTAGTGTCCCACTGCGCATGTACGTCATAACTGATTGGTTTCAAAATTTAGAGATAACTACTTGGCTTTAATGGGCGGGATTTCACGGGAATGCAGCAAACTGGGAATCCTGAAATCTGAGCACTTTACATATCCTAGCATTTATTAGATAAAGATTAGTGGAAGAATAAATAAGAGTAGTTATCAGTGTTATAAATACCATACCGTATTGTTTAGTATCGACCGAAACGTGACGTACCAGTCAAGAACTGGTACACGCTATTGTCCGGTATTGTACCAGTCAAATACCAATCAATACCGCTCTATACCGTCAAATACCGAACGGTACTTGTATTTTCAGTCAAATACTACCTGATACACTAAATTTTCAATTTTTTATACTTTAATTTTTAAAATTTTTTAAAAAGCAAAAACAGAACGAGTCCGGTACAATGATACATAAATTCGATATGTATCGTTCCAATAAAAAAATGATACGATGATCGGTACGATATTTATAGCTTTGATAGTTACTCCTCCCACCCCTATTTTAAAAACATTAGTGGAAGAATGAATAAGAGTGAGAAGGAGTAGCTGTTGCCCTTCCTTGCTCCCCTTGGTTCCCTTCTTCTTAACATCCAATTTGGGGGTGTAAGGAGGAGTAAGATCATTCATTAAAATAAAATAAATATTATTTTACTAAACTATATCTCTAAACTCATCCTCTTATGAAAAAAGAAAATATATACATAAATTTTTTTTTTTACTTACTAATTTTTATACTCTTTCAAACATTAGATTACGTACTCTTATTTACTCTTTTCCACTCTCAATAAACTCTCAAATATGAGTAGGCTATAAACATTTATTTATTCCCCCTTGCTCTTGCCCTTATTCTCGCGAACTCTCACTCCTCTATCTTTCTCTCTTCCCAGATGCACGCTAAAGTTAAAAGACAATTGAGGGTCTAGTTGGGAGGGGCATATAGGGAGTAAAAGGGAGCGAAATGGATTTTGCTAGGGATGCTCAAAAATATCCATAATCAATAACCCGAACTAAAAATCTGCTACCCGATTCGAAATCTTGGATACTCGAACTGAAATATTTGAAAATTTTGGTTCTGGTACTCAAACCAATATTTTTTTCGGGTTACTGGTTCGGGTACGGTTTAGGCATTTTGAGGATTAGGGTACCCGAAATTTTTTTTAACTTTTTTTATAAAGACTTTGTAAGTCGAATATTCCTAAACCCGAAAAAGACAAGTACTTTGACTTCGTTGTATAGTTTTGTTTGAATGGATTGGGCATAAAAATGATGTTAATAAGCTTATGTATTATGGAGGTGTAGACTAATTGAAATGTGAATAGTAGTAAGATATCGGGTGATATTGCCATATTTTGTGATAATTTCAAGTTCAACTTGGTGCAATACGACAATGTTTTGTAGCATAAATAGAAATAATTATATTATGTATACAACAAAATTCCTAGGCAAAGTAGGAAAAAAGATTTTAGAAAAATGGGTTATTGGGTAGCCAAAAATCCGAGCTGAAATTTTCGGGTACCTGCATTTCGGTTTCGCGAGTATTTCGCTTTAGATACTGTTCATCATTTTGCCAACTCGAAATTTCCATACACCCTAATTTGTGGTCTAAAGAGGAGTAAGGGCAAACAAGGTGATCAATTTGCATATTAATGACTTAAATATAATATTTATTTTATTTTATGAAGGGCATTCTATCAATTACTTCATTTTAAGACAAGGAATATGGGTATAATCACTAGGTACAAATTAAATTATTCGAGTCGTACCAAAATAACGTCAAATTAATTAACTAGGCCAACTTTTTTAATTAATTTAATTAGACCCAAAAGACTCTCAAATTAGGTCCAAAAGACTCTCAAGTCAAGCCCAAGGCGAAACCTAAATGATTTCCTAAGTCAAGGCTCAGTCAAAGCCCAAATCGAGGCTCAAGACGACTATCAAATTAAGTCACAACCTCAAGGCCGAACGACGTCCAAGTCAAGGCGCGGTCGAAACCATGACAAAGTCAAAGTCAAAGGTCAAAGCCTAAGTTAACTATCAAGTCAAAGGTCAAGGCCTAAATCAACTCCCAAGTCAAACGTCAAACGGCTCTCAAGTCAATGTCCTGTCAAAACTCGAAACGACTTCCAAATCAATACTTGCCCCACGCTCGGGAGACTCCCAAATCAAAGTCAAACTCAAAGTCAAAGCAAATGAAAGCCAAAGCAATCCAGGGTGAGGCCTAATAGAAAGGCCCAGGCCCAAACCCAAGTCAAGGCCCATCTTGACTTTCAAGGGGGAGGGGGAGTCTTTCCTACAAATAGGACCCTACTCCCCTTGATTCAAAGGTTGAAAAATCCATCCAAAAAGGAGATAGAATAAGAGGATCATTGTATTCATAGAGATTGTACCCATACATCCAAATCAATATAAAAATTCAATCTTGTATCTAAGTTCCTATCTAATTCATTTTAGACCTGAAATTTGTGTTTACAAATTTGGAACGCCCGGTGAGTTCTTTCTACCTCTCATCTCTTTCTCCTAAAGATCAAGACTTTCAAGTCTCAAAAGCTTCATCTTGAAAGAAGACATGGCCACGAAGAATGTTGCCGTGCAAGCTTTGAAGAACAAGCGCACAAGATCTCTCTCGCGTAGATCCTGTGAAGCTAGCATCATTTCTAGTAGACGCGCTCACACAATGAAGACCAGGAGTATGGCGAAAGCTACTGCGCTGACCGCTCATAGGCAAACTACGCCCGCCCCATCCGAACTTCAAGGCTTGAAGAGGAAGCAAAATGCACGCTCTAGGATGGATGGAATTCAAAACTTCCAACTTTAATCTCCAATATGCGAGGTTGAAGACTACTATAGCAGTAACTCTTCTTCGCCCTCACCAAAGGGGGTGCACATGTCAGAAACTGAAGTTGAGTCCTCCAAAGCTGTTGTCATGTCAGCCATGATGACAGGCACTACCACTTTGGAAGAGGAGATGACTAACATGAAGGTCATCCTAGAAAACCTCATTAAGGAGAATGAAGAAAAGAAAGCGTGCATCAAGCTTCAAGAGCTAAGCTGACCAGAAAGTTAGAAAAACGGCCAGCTCAATCTTCTACGAATGACTCAAAAAGTGAGGGCTCAGAAAAAGTGTCCATCCACACTGAGGCTTCTGACAACAAAAAGCAACCAAAGGAAGGCGTTACGCCTAAAAATGTCAAGTCCTCTAGATCAATGACTATTGAGCAAACCCAAGACTTCATAGCAAATGCAGTTCAGGCACAGCTAAGTGGAGGTTCGTGCAGAACTCACCTATACACCAAGTCTTACACTAAGAGGGTGGATGCTCTTTGCATGCCCCACGGTTACCAACCCCCAAGTTCCAATAGTGTAAGTCGTGTCGCAGTGCCTACAAATTAAATAACATAAATACCCTTGTGATTATGTATTAAGAACTATAGATAGGGTAAGTAGGGTTGATCCCATGAGGAAATAGATTTAAGTTACAAAGTAATGAACTCTCATTAAAAAAAAAACCGCAAATTACTAACTACTAAGATTTAACTCTATGACTCAAGCAATCACAAAAAAACTAATTTGGGGGGTAATTGGATAAAATATTCAAATATCTAACTAACAATATAATTAAATTGTTGAGCACCAAAACTATAAACTAATAATAAAATTTATGCAGAATAGAAGAAAACAAATATCACTCAATTAGAAATTTGCTCAACCTTAATATATATTTTACCATGTTTCGTTATTTAATCATTGACACGTATAATATATTTACCAAATAGTTAAACTGTAGGTTAAGAACGTCTGTAACTCTTATTTTTCCTTGCTGTTTTAATACACCCTAGAACGTCTAAGGATGAATTCTTTTAAGTCATTTAACTTATTACTCTATAGCATAACAAATTAATGACTCAAAACATTAGGTTTTAGGAAAACTTCATCTAACCTAAACCATTAAATCTTCCACAGCAGATTCATGTAGTTTAGACCTAAGTTGATTCTTTTAACCTTAATAGTCAAAAGTTATTACTAAGTAACACTATTTAAATGTTAGAATTATTTAGGTGGCCAAACAAAAATAATTCAACATTTAAGATTAAACAATTATTTTAAATCAACTTAGATTATTCATATAAACATAATATAAAATTTAAGCACACAAAACTTATCTCAAAAAGAATAACTTCATATGGTAAACTATTATATTAGGTCAAGCAAAAGTATTAAATTAACCTAACATAATAATACCAGAACAAATGTATTTAATTAATAACATCAAAATAATAATAAAAAATAAAAAAATAAAAAGAGAAGAGGAAAAACGGAAGAGTCAGACCGACACCAAAAATCGAGATTCTGATGAGGATGAGATGATCGTGAAGATGCTGATGGTCGTGATGATGGTGACGATCAATGATGATGAATATGGTGATGTTGAGAGATAAAGAAGATGATGATATCTCGATGATGGTGGTATTCTGATAAAGATGCTGATGATGCGAATTGATGAGGATGATTGAGGAGGTTTTTTGATGGTGGAGAAGATGATGAAGAGCAGAGGAAGGGATGATGTAGAGAAGATGATTGTTGCTGATGATGCCTTTCAATGGCTCCGAAGATGATAAATATAAGGATGATGATGGAGGTTGAGATGCAGGCAGTTGTGGTGGCGAGGGAAAAGTGGAGAAGATGAAGCTGAAACATGAAATTTTGGTGGTTGAGCGTTGGGCATGGAGAAGAAGAAGGAGAAGGTGAGGTGAGGTGAGGATGTGGTGGTGAGAGAGGCGTGGAGAAGAAGATAGAGAAAATTTAGGGATGATGGTTTCTGATGAGTCACGTACGAATGGCTAAGGCTTTGGTTTTTCTCTTTTTTTTCCCGGATGGGAAAAGGTTGGGCTGAGGATATTGAGCTGCTGATCAACTCCTTAATTATGGCCCAATTCTTTATTTTCAACAATACTTCATCTTCTTCCTGTAATTTGTTCGAGTTATTCATTGCCTTGGACTGAGGCATTCTTAATAATTCTTCCCTTATCCATTTAACTTAAAAAATAAGGAAGAAAAATATAGTAAGTAGCATAATAATATCAAACTGAAAATTGGCCCAATATTAATATTTTAGCCCATAATTAAAAGTACAGCTTAAATTAGATCCAATAACCCATGTTTTCATTTTTATCATTATTTTTCCCTAAATATGCAAATGCAATTAAATATGCAACCATATGCTATAAATAATAAAAATATTTAAGTAAATAAGTATAGAATAAATATGAAAATAAAGCTCTAACAAATAGTTTGATGGGAAAGGTAATCCAAAACATCATGTCGCACATTTCATTGAGACATGTAACAATGCTAGAACTGACGGTGACCTTATAGTAAAACAGTTCATCAGGAGGTTAAAAGGTATTACCTTTAATTGGAATATTGATCTAGAGTCTGAGTCCATCGACAATTGGGAACAAATGGAGCAAGAGTTCCTCAACAGGTTCTACAGCACGCGATGCACTATCAGCATGACTAAGCTGACAAATACAAAACAGTGGGAAGATGAGCCAGTTCTTGACTACATCAACCGCTGGCGCGCACTTAGCCTCAAGTGCAAGGATCGACTGTGTGAAGCTTCTGTCATCGATATGTGCACCCAAAGCATGTACTGGGACTTGCTGTACGTCCTACAAATGAGCAAATCTAGTACTTGTCAAGAATTGACGATTAAGGCGCATGATATGGAAGTGACGATAGCTAGCCGTCACGGCAGCTCCTTTTATTCTACTAAATCAAGGAAGGACGAAGTTGAATTCGAGAATAATGTTAACTTTTCTAAGAGCACGACCAAAGAAACGATGTACACCTTTACAGGTCAGCCAATTCGCGTTACGGGAAAGCCAAAACTAAAGGGCAATAAGAGCTCGTCGTTCAAGGTTGCGACAAAGCAGCATCTCACACTAAAAGAGCTTCAGAAAAAGAAGTATCCATTTCCTGACTCAGATTTACCAGGCATCCTAGATGACTTGCTCGAGAAGAGTGTCATCGAATTGCCTGAACTAAAGCGTCCAGAGGAAGTTAGAAGGACCGCCGACCCCAAATACTGTCGGTACCATAGAATCATTAGTTACCATATTAAAAAGTGTGTTATACTCAAGGAGCACATCATGTGACTGGATAGGGAAGGAATGATCATTCTAAATTTGGATGAAAACGCAGGAGCTAGCTACGTCACAGTGCAAGAGGTTGATGAGTCAGATTCTGAAGTAAATCTCACTGAGGTGCCAAAGGCCTTAGGAGAATGCTTTCCAAAAAGTTTCTTTGATTGTGTGGCCGTCTACATGACCTCATGTTCCGAATCCGACGATGATGAGATAAATGGAGAACTAAGTGTCCCTCCCAAAAGAGATTGGCATGAGAGGCTGAGGGAGGCTCTTTGAACGTACCGAACCACATACAGGATGCCAATACAGTCAAACCCCTACGCTCTAGTGTACGGAGTAGAAGCCGTCTCGCCACTGGTAATTCAAATCCCGTCATTGCACATTGCCATACAAGAGGGTTTGAGTCAGGATGAAAACCATCAACTTTGCTTGGCAGAATTGGAGGTCCTCGATAAGAAAAGACTCCAAGCCTAGCAGAAATTAGAATGTTATCGGGCTCGCCTAACTCGAGCATTCAACAAAAAAGTGCAAACGCGTTCGCTCCAAGTAGGGGATCAAGTGCTTGCACTAAAGATGCAAATCATCATGGCCCACAAGACAGGAAGCAAATTCACTCCGAAATGGAAATGACCTTATATTGCCCGTGAGATATACTCAAATGGTGCCTACAAGATAGTAGATGGACAAGGGGTTCGGGTTGAACCAATAAATGGCAAACTCTTGAAGCACTACTTCCCTTGAGGAAATGCTTGGATTTTTTCCTGAATAAGAGCTTAAACTGTTCACCAAAAAATTAAAAAAAAGAAGAGAAGACACATACAAAGTTTACTTCAAAACTAAGAAGGCTCCCGAATAAGAGTCTAAACTGTTCATACATATTCAAAAAAGGAAGGCCCCTAAATAAAAGTCTAAACTGTTCACGCATGCCCAAAAAAAAAAGAAGGCTCCTAAATAAGAGTCTAAACTGTTCACGCATTCAAAAAAAGAAGGCGGCTTCCGAACAAGAGTCTAAATTGTTCACGCATCCAAAAAAAAGAAGAAAGCTCCCGAACAAGAGTTTAAACTGTTCATACGCATTCAAAAAAAGAAGGCTCTCGAACAAGAGTATAAACTGTTCACTCAAACAAAAATCTTTGCACTACTCCTGCCTCGCAAGAGCATAAACTATGAACGGTAAAACTAATGAAAAAAAAGATGTTTTGTTGAACTATGTAATGACTTGATCTTGTTGGGAATTGCAAGTGCTTATAAGTACGTAGACAACTTGGTTAGCAAATCGCCAAGTGCAGTCAAACACATCACACAAAAAGAGGGCATGAAAGAATAGCAATCAAAGACATCACCTTTCTGTCGCCAAGATGCTCCTCGCGACTTCATACCACTTTTTGGGCGTGTACGATCCCGTTTTAGGCCTCAAAAGGCCTAACGGTGAAATCGCATTCACATGTAGTCCTTCAGGCCTTCACACCCTTCTTAGGCGTGTACGATCCCGTTTTAAGCCTCAAAAGGCCTAACGATGAAATCGCATTCACAAGTAGTTCTTCAAGTCTTCATATCACTATTACGCATGTAGGTTTCCGTTCTAGGTACCAAAGGCTAAAGTGATTCTTCAAGTCTTTGCATCACTTTTAGGCATGTGGGTTTTCGTTCTAGGCACCAAAGGTTTAGCGGTAAACCATTTCACAAGTGGTTCTTCAAATGGTTTCTCAACCTGCACAAGTAACAATACAGATGTAACCCCAAAAAAAAAAAAAAAAACGAAGGGTCTTTGCATATAAAAACAGCGCAAGTGACAAAAGATGCGACCTTTCAATAAATATGGACGACGTTGCGACAACAAAAAATGCGACCACAAATAGGCGTGATGTTGCGACGCCACAAGCAAGCATGAGAGGTCCTTTCGACATAATAAAGTTGGTTACTTTTAGTTTATTTTGGCCAAAATCGGCACCTTTGTTATCAATAATTGTCAAAAAACAATGGCAACTACCTCAAAGTATGACATGGCAAAATGAGGTCAATAAGGAAAGCACTGAATTTCCTAAGACATAAACCCACATTATTAAGCCATGGCTTCTTCACATCTCTCCTATGTGGATTTCCATTTATTAAATATGCCCACATACAAAAAATCTTCTGTTTTTCCCAAGCACCAAAATCAGTGGCTATCTAGTCAAACCAAGGAAAAGGCATGACCCTCATCTTTTTACTTTCTTTACCCAAAAATTAGATTTTAAAAAAGGGCCAAAAGTTACCACCTTTATTCCTTATTATATCTCAATAAATACAAACCACAAACCCCAATTAAAGCATCAATTTTTCCATTTGGGATCAACAAGCAACAAAGAACAATTGAGATAAAACTCCAAACTTCCGATTGAAAACCAAACCGCAGGAGCAAATTAACAAGACCAATAAAAAGGGATTCTCAAAGAAAGAAGAGTGGTAGCGTAAGAAGCATCATACATTGAGAATCCGTGAGATACCCTGAGCCTTAAGAAGTTCAGAACGTGAAGCGTTGTCATAGCTACCCAGGTAAAGGAAGTCAGGCAAAATCTCAGAAGGGAAGGCACCCAATTGAACAGAACTGCTCTCAAAAGTTGCGGGCATTCCGTGCCCACAAATCCCACAAACCTCGCCCTCCTGGTACTTGTGGTACTGCCCACGAACCAAGCATGGGTTTTCTCGCTCTCTCCTCCTCATGATGATTGAATTTAATGTTTGTCACTCAGAACAACCAAAGCCCAGATCACAAAATATAGTCTTTGGAATGGAGAAACGCTTTGATGATTAGGGAGACGATAAGCAAGCCAAGATCTTTGGTGCTTGTTTGGATGGAGGACTTGGGTGCTAGCGCTGCGACGGTGGGACAGAGGCTTCGGGGGCTGACAGCTACGGGTTTCCAGGCCCGGAGGCTAGAGAACGAAGAGGGAAGGGAAATAGTAGCGAGTCACGTGCTGAGGGTGTGCTGTGTTAATGAATTCAGGCCCAGCCCAAAAGAAAAGAAAAGAAGGAAAAAAAAGGGGGCATTAGCAGCAAGCAAAAATCAGGCCATGAAATAAGGTGCTCTGGCTCAGCGAAATGGGAAGGAGAACAAAATGAATTTGGTGCCTGTCATACTTTGCTTAGGTGTTCTATTGCAATTTGGAAATCATATAATTTGGGTGTCAAATGTCAAGCTAAAAGGTTGGTCGGATAAGGGTTAGACAGAATATGACGATGTTACCAGTTGGATCCTTGCAGTTTAAACAGCGGCATGGCGCACCTAAAAAAAAATAGGGCACCTATAATGGCACGTTTCAAAAAAAAAAAAAATCTAAACGTCGGCCACACTGAAACAACAAGTCTCATGCGTGACCTTGTTTCAGGGGACAATTTGTAGGCACTAAAAAATTATTTGTGCAGTACCAAAATAAAGTTAAATTAATTAACTGGGTCAACCCTTTTAATTAATTTAATTAGGCCCAAAAGACTCTCAAGTCAGACCCAAAAGACTCTCAAGTCAGGCCCAAGATGAAACCCAAATGATTTCCCAAGTCAAGCCTTAATCAAAGCCCAAATCGAGACTCAAAACGACTATCAAGTTAAGTCACGACCTTAAGCCTGAATGACATCCAAGTCAAGGCGCGGTCGAAACCAGGTTAAAGTGAAAGTCAAAGTCAAATGTCAACGCCAGAGTTGACTACCAAGTCAAAGATCAAGGTCTAAATCGACCCCAAATCAAACATCAAACGGCTCTCAAGTCAACATTCAGTCAAAGTTTGAGGCGACTTCCAAGTCAATACTCGACCCAAGCTTAGGAGGCTCTCAAGTCAAAGTCAAAGTAAATAAAAGTCAAAGCAATCCAGGGTGATGCCTAAGGCCAGGGCTCAAAACCCAAATCAAGGCCTATCTTGACTTTCAAGGGGTAGGTGGAGACTTTCCTATAAATATGACTCTATCTCAATTGATTCAAAGGTTGGAAAATCCATCCAAAAAGGAGATAGAATCAGAGGACCATTGTATTCATAGAAATTGTACCCATACATTTAAATCAATACAAAACTTCAATCTTGTATCTAAGTTCCTATATAATTTATTTTAAACCTGAAATTTATGTTTACAGTATTCTCTCACAAAACTCTCAAACAAAAGTGAACTCTGTACTATTATTTAGTTTCCATTACTTTTACTCATGTATTAAATGGCCACTGGTTATCTTCGTGTGAGTTTGGATTCCCAACTCTTTACTCGTAAAAATTTCTCGCTCTGTTCAACTTGTTGAGAACACTTCCCACTCTCCCATTCTCTCAATCAAAAAATATTTCCTTCCCACTTCTTTCCACCCTTCTCACTGCTAGAAATTTTCCAGTCAGGCTCCCACACCCCACCCCAATTTACTTCGGAAAAGAACAGACCCTACGTGCCCATCGCACTGTGCACTTCAGGGCAGGCTTGTCATTGTCCCCGTGGCAGACACCTAAAAAGTCTTTGGATCAGGATTTTGAAGGGCTGGACGGCATTGTGCCCGTATCCGGCCCCAAATCTCAGGGCCCGTTTTTAGAAAGTGCAAAAAAACATTATCCATTTCGCGCTTTCGCCCCTTTAATTTAATATTTCACACTCACTCACTCACTTGCTGGCTCCCAAACCAGGCTTCCGTAGCAAGCTTCACTGTTCTTCTTCCTCACTCTCGTGTCCATCCCCAAACAAAAAACCCCGTTCTCTTTCAAATTTCACTCTTCTTCGAACAAATTTTCCAGAAAATCTGTCGCAAATCAACGAAGCAAAGATGAGGAGGAGCACAAGGAGGTCTTCCATGGCGGTTTCTCTCGACAGCGCTCTCGATAATGATGCGATTAAAAGGATGAGCACGAGGAGATCTTCCATTCTGCCTTCTTTTGAAGAGGCGCAAAATGTGGTAGCAATTTTCACTATTTTGCGCCTCAATTCTGCTGTAGGTTTTGATTGATTTTCTATGTCTTAAGGCTTTTGCGATTCGGAATTTTCTGGGTTTGTTTTGTTTAATTAAGTTGCTTCTTCTTTGCTTAGTTTTGTTCCCAGCGAACTTATGTGATGAAATTTAGGTCATGAAGCTTCAGGAAATTACAAAAATTTTATCCTGATTTGACCGTTGTGTTTTGAATTTCAAATTCCCTTGCCCACTGTCGCTGTCAAAAAGCTGAAATTAGAGCATAAATAAAGAGAAGAATTATGAATTATTTTTGCTGTATTAGGTTGATTGTTGCAATTCAGCTGAGCTATTTAACAAGTTGTGTAGCTAGAAAAGAGGAACATCTATTTGTTGGCAAGGTCGGAATTGCTGCTGATGAAAAGATGACTCTTTTCATTCTTTGTTGAATAGTGCAGAAAAAATGGATTTTGTGAATAGTTAATGGGGAAAACTGTAGAAGAACTGGGCTGCTAATTTGAGTACCTGTACATCAATCCTGTTATATTTTGAACTTATTGATCGGTTTGTAGTGGTGCATGATTAAATTGTCACCCATTAAAAGAAAAATAAAATTGATGGTGTTGAATTTTGGATGTGAAACTTTTGCGAATTGAGCCCTGTTTTGCTTTCTTTCTTTCTTTTCATCAGGCTGGAAACTTTGCAACCAAATTCTCGATGTCTTCTTTTGTAAAGAAAGTAGAAGAGCTGACCCATGAGCAGAGAACTGCTGTTGAGAGTGTTGGGTTTGGGAATTTGCTTAAAATTCACCATCACACACTACGTAAGAACCTTTTAGTGGAATGGATGGAGCGGTGGGATTGTGAGAAAAGGACGTTTATGCTTCTGGGCAGAGAGCTGACTATTACTCCAATTGACGCTGCCTTGATTTTGGGACTTCGTGTTAGTGGTAAACCAGTTTCCTTGAATGAAGATGAGCCATTCTCTGCTCTAGAACAAGAGTATGGTGCTACTAAGGATAATCGAAAGATTAATGTTTCTGCAATTGAGCACAGATTGGAGTCCTTGGGTGATTTGGCAAATGAAGACTTTGTTAGGACCTTCTTGCTCTTTACCTTTGGGACCCTTCTTTTCCCCAATTCCACAGGAAAGATTGACTTGCGCTATCTTTCCTTCCTTAAAGATCCTGATAAAGTGCCTGAATATGCTTGGGGTGTTGCGGTAATAGAGGATCTTTTCTCCTGTTTATCTAGAAAGAAAGAGGAACAAGTGAAGAACATTGAAGGTTGCCTTATTCTTCTCCAAGTAAGTTTTCAGTATCTTTTCACAGGCCTCAATGGCTCCTTTACAAAATCGATCATGAAATTTCTGCGTTGACATTGTTTTTGTTGACCGTTATGGTTGAGCTAGTTCTTGTTATGCGCCTTCACTATCATTTAGAGAAATGAGTGATTGTTTTGTGTCTTCTGATCACTTTAGGCTAGCATGTCTTGTATGTAATAGAGTGTTTTGAAACCAAAGCCTATGTCATGTGGCTGGACCTAGTTATGTTTCGCATATCAACAGATCATTAAGTGCTGTCTATTCTAATCTTTCAATGTATTGGTGTGTGCAGATATGGTCCTACGAACACATAGACATAGGGCGGCCAAATCAACTAAATGAGACATGTGGTTTTCCCCGTGCATGCTGTTGGGAAAGTAGCCGGTGCACTAGCCAAAGGCGCTGGTTTACTACCAAGTTTAATGAGGTTGAAGAGAATCAGGTATGTGATGCTGGTTTGCATGCCCACTTTCCTCCTTCCCTGTTTTTCTAGCTCTTGTTTCTACGCTTTTATAATCTCTTGTTTCTATTTTTGCTATCTGTGTTTTACGTGTGGTAGCATGATGTTAGTAACATTTATGTCTACAGGTAACCTGGAAGCTGGAACCTAAAACAGCTGAGTTACATGTTGATGTAATTAGAGAACTTCTGGATGCAGAAATGGATGCAAAAGGGGTCTGCACACTGGAGCACTCAAGTCCCTTGGCAGTTGGTGTCAGTATAGCTACAACAAGCACCACAAAAACATCCACTCGATGTCCCTGGCGTCCTCCTAAGGTATGATATGTGCAGAGTTATGTGCAATGGAAAAATCATGACTGCTGTGTCTTTTAGACTTTGATGTTGATGAACATAAAGTGAGCAACAATATGAGGAATATACAGTATTATCGGAATGTAGGAAAACGAAATTGTAACCAAAAAGTTATGTTCCCCAGCTTTAGGCAGTTGGGCTGTTGATTGGCAGTTACAGCTTTGATGGACACCTTAACTTGGATATTTTCTCATCTTCTCACCAGAGTTCCCGTCAAATGGCTGTGCTGGATGAAGAATCAACAGGAGATAGGGGAAAAGGCAAGCATTTACAAGATGACATTTTAGAGAATTCTCGGCTATCAACAGACATGTCTGAGATAACAGTAGAATTTCCGGAGTGTTCATCATCATTTAATGTGCAGAACATCCAAAATGACCAGAGAGCAGCAAAGAAGTCTCTTCATGTCAAGGTGACTACTTTTAGATTGACTTACTTGTATCAATGATCTCGCTAATTATCTCTTCATGTCAGGTGAAAAATTAAAAGAAATATTCTGAAGCAAAGGCATCAACAAACTGCATGAGACTCCTAAGTCCTACCTGATTGGGATGGTTACAGGCAATTATAGAGACTTAGTTAACATTGAACCTTTAATTGAAAACTCTTCACAAGAGTAAAAATAAGTAGTAAATTATCGTTTAGTCATGCACATTTCCAGAACTTGACTATTCGAGCATTATTGACAAAGATAACTCTTGCTTTTAGCAGGAAGATTACCGGATCTTGAAAACTGAGTATTCAAGATTAGAGAAGGAGATGGCTGAACTTAAACTAGAAAATACTATGTTAAGAAATAAACTCTCACTAGTTCCCAAGTTGGAAGAAGAGATAGCAAGATTGACAAAAGAAGCAGCTGATCTGAAAGAAAGCCAACATTTAAAGTCACAAACTGAAGTCGTACATCGGTTGGAAAGGCTTATTTTGGAGTACTTTGATGAAGATGCTTTGCAATAGCAACACCTCACTCCTCCCTTGAATTGGGGCCATTTTAGCGGCAGCGAGGTAATATAGTGTATTAACAATCTAGTCCTCTCTCTTGCCCACTTCTCAGCAGTTCAATTCTAAATTCTTCATTTAATTTCTAGCAGATGAACTGACGTTCTCTCCTGCCAGAGCTGTATCAACTGAATATTCCCATTGATGAAGTGCCTTACAAATTTCGAGATTCAACCAGGACATTCTGGCTCTCAGTGTTGAAGTTCTTTATACTGTGAAGTGGTATGGATGATAATGCGTTGTAGTTTATGATATTGTACGCAAGTTTAGTGCTGTCTCGATTTTTCTGATGCAGTGTAGGTCAAAGTTTATGTATGCTGATATGTAGAAAGTGTGATTGCTTTGTAACTATTTTCATCTCAGGCTGGCTGTTGTATAATATGCTTAATTGTGACTTGAAAGTTAAGAGTTGGTAAGCATTGAACCTGTATCTGTATGTGTATATATGTCTGAACCTAGAGTCAAAAAAATTTTTATCTATTGGAATCAGTTTCTTTGCTTACAGGGTTTACGTTGCTCACGTCTGTATCTCTTTAGATCCTACCAAAGTAGAACCGCGATAGTGGTGGTGTTATTGCCTAGAGTAAAACTTGAATATCATCCGATGCCTATAAACGTAAGTCAAATAGATGAAGGTACTAGTCACATTTTCTTGATAGTTTTTTCTGTTAAACAAATGGTAGACATGAACTATAACACTATCTTAGAGCATGTACACTGAGTGGCCCGCGGGCCAAAAAGTGGGGGCAGCGAGCAATAAATTCCCCGGTGCATTTGCATTGGAAGGCTTGGGGGGTGGGCCTCGCGGGAAGGCTGTGAGTCGCGGGCCTTCCCCCACCTGATTTATTTTTTTTATTATTAGCTTTTTGTTTTTTTAATGTTTTATTAGTTTTTGATTTTTTTTGAATTTTAAAAAAGCAGTTATTTGTTAGTGTGTGGGTCTGTGGTATTATTTTATTTGGAGAGCCAAAGTGGTGAGCCAATTGTTGGAGAGGGTGAGGCTTGTGAGATAAAAAATTGGAGAGAGAGTTGATGTGGCAGTGGTAGGCCCCATCGATGAGCCAAAAATTCCGCCCACCATTGCACATGCTCTTAAAGTGACCTGTTATAGGAATATCGCATCAACCTGTTTTGGCATGAATCTGAAAGTGACGTGACTTTAGTTAGTTTTGCCCATTTACTTGATTGACTAGTTCAGTCTAGCTCGAAACTTTTTTTTGTTTTCCTTTTGCTAAGCTGTGATGACTGTTAGTGAAGAAATGTGAAGTTGCCAAGTTTGTGATACACTACAATCCGAAGGTGATTCATAATTCTTGATAGTTATGTTTCAAGACATGATGCTGTTCTCAATGGGGTGAAGTGGTATTGGGGAATTTGGTTGACATTCAGGGCCTGTTCTTTTTGTAGGTCTTTTTTAATTTACCAACTTTAATTTATTTTAAATCATTTCAACCCACTTCAATCAATTTTAATCCACTTCAATAAAAAATATTACTTTCAATCCACTTCAACCTACTTTAACCAACTTCAGCTAATTTCAACTTACTTCCTTTAAAATTTTATTCTTACTATTTTAACCAATAGACAAAATATATCAATTTCAACCCATTTCAACTAACTTTAATCTACTTCAACTTGCTTCAATCAACTTCAACCAACTTCAACTTATTTCAACCTAACTTAACCAACTTCATCCTTTTACCAACCTCAATTTACCAATAAAAAGAACAGGCCTTCAATGTTGCAAAAAAAAATCCTGGTCAAATTCAATGCCAAATTAAACGGCTGCACGTGTAAAAATAAAATAATAATTCGACTAATCACAAATTACCATATGCCAAAGCTTAAAATTCAGCCAATTAAAAATCAACATGTGTCGTCAATTATGTCAAAATTAGTAATTATTTTTTATTTAAAAAAAGAAAATCATTAGTTGGGCCTAGGTCCAAAACTCAACTGTAACCCTAATTGGAGGAGCCTATAAATAGGGGTCCTCCCCCCTCAGTTTTCACACTCACCATTTATGAAATTCAGATGCTCATATTGCAAGCAGTATCGAGCTATTAAGTGAAAAGAATCAAAACTTACAAGTTTCAGAAACACAAATCAACCATTTGCAAATCAAGATCAAGAACCATTTTAGAGTTCTTCAGTTGATTTCACATTGATTGAGATCAAACATCATGCTCTCAGAACACTCAAGTCACTAGGAGATCAAATTAGAGGATTATTTCATCGTTCAATTCAAAAATTGTACCCATAAATACAATATTAATGCAAACATTAAGTTTGTTTTTCAATTTTTTGTCTAATTTATTTTACATTCGAAATTTATGTTTACAAATTTTTTGGCACGCTCGGTGGAACATCTTTGCATCTCATCTCTTTCTCCAAAGTATGAACAATATATTTCTTAGAAGACAACATGGCTATTAAAAATGCTCTCTAAATCTTCAACTCCAAGGGCCTGTTCTTTTCGTTGAAAAATATGGGAAGTTGGTTGAGATTGGTAGAAGTTGGTTGAAGTAGGTTAAAGTTGGCTGAAGTGGATTGAAATAGGTTGAAGTTGGTTAAAAATGATTGATTTTTTTTTTTTTGGGTGTGATGGATAGAGGTTGGTTAAAATAGCAGGAAGTGAGTCGAAGTTGGTTGATGTGGGTTGAAGTTAATATTTTTTTGTTGAAATTCGTGAAGTGAGTTGATGTGAGTAGAAGTTGGTTGAGGTTGGTAAATTTGGATTTATCAACAAAAAGAACAAAGCCCAACTATTCAATCCATATCTCAAGGATCAACAACTGCTAGTACTGCATTCGGTGGCGTTATGAGTAGGAGGATGGCAAAAGCTGCAATTGTCATAAGAGCAATCAATTGTGACTACACCATCGCAATCACATAATATTGAAAATCTCGGCTCCAAAGTGTTTGATTGAGTCAACCAAATCTCTTCGCGTGCTCTGAAGCAAAAATCTATCTCTGGCTTCCCGCAAATAATTCTGCGTGGGATGGATGAATTCCAAACCCACCAACTGTACTTTCCCACCCTTCACCGATCTGATTTTTTCTAGCAGCTGTATAGAACTCGGGCTCCAAAATATGAATATATCATCAATGGTCGTAAGTATAATATTGGATACTTTTTATATGATAGCATTTATTCAAGATGGATGACCTTCGTCAAAGCTATTCCCTTTCCTCAAGGACAGAAGGCAAGATTATTCGCAAAACGTCAAGAATCTATGAGGAAGGACATGGACAGAGCATATGTGCTCTACAAGCTCGATTCGCCATCATCCGTGACCCTGTTCAAAACATGGACAAGGCTGAATTAGGTATGATCATGAAAGCATGTGTTATACTCTACAACATGATCCTTGAGGACGAACATGATTTCTATGACTTTACTTATGATTATGATGATGTGGATGACAACACCCTGTAACCTAATGTCCGATGGGACCATCATCCGTGCTATGCAGCCTACCTTGATAAAGTAGCAGAAGTTCATGACCTAGATGTACATACTATCTCCAATCTGACTTGGTTGAAAAAAATATGAAATCCACATACAGCGTGATAAAAATCGCAATCGTAGTTGTTATGTGTCGTTTATTGATCTTTTGCGTTATATTTTCTTCAAAATGTTGAACTTTCGTCTTGTATTTTTTTTTTTTTAATGTTGAACCTTCATGTTGTACTTTTTAAATGTCAATCCTTCATATTTTATTGGTTTTTAATTGAATTACTTTTGTTTTAATTATATTATATTTTCATTCGCTCATTCAACTAATAAAAATTAAATGCTTTTTAACATGTTCAACCACAAAAAAAAAAATTAGTTATCAATTTCCAGGAAATTTAAAATAAAATTACACATTTTTTCGGTCAAAAAAATAAAGGCAGCTCGGTGCACAAATATCTCACATTCACGCAGGGTCTAGGAAAGGGTTCCACCCCAAAGGGTGAATTGTAGGCAGCCTATCCTGACTTTATCAGTTGCTGATTTTAAGGTTCGAACCCGTGATCTTTTGATCACATGGAGACAACCTTACTGTTGCTTCAAAACTCCAAGACAGCCTTACACATTTTTTTTGGTCAAAAGAATAAATATTCCTTTATTTGGAAAATAAAAAATTATTCATACAAGTTATAAAGTTAAACTACAAATGCAAAATTAAAATGATAAAAGTAATGAAATATATTGAATGGTGGGCTTTGTGAGAAATATGTAATTCAATTATCCTAGAATGAGTTTTATTGATTGAAAAAGTGATGAAATGCAAGTTCTAGAACTAAAAAAACTTTTATTAACATGACAGACCTGAATTCCAAAGGCTAGCAATGCTCTTACAAATATTGGACTGTGGCTGTATTGTTTCATTTGCAACTATGGGACTTTTGTCGCTAACCAAATTGTTTGACCTACAGGCCTAAGCCCAGGATGCTTACGTACCCCCTCTCTTTCCCTTATCATCTAGACATTCCAACGTTTTCATTTGACCCATTTTTCTTTGTCGGAATTGACAGAATACACTGGATGATATATTGATATTAGTTGTTAAGCCCACGCGTTGATTTGTACGGACTCCAGTCATTTGTGTTGATTAATTATGGGAAAATTACCAGCAGCTGTTAACTTTTTATTCTAATTACCCGACGTGACTCTGTTACAAGAAAGTGTTGTTCGATGATCGCTTCGAAATGTCAAAAAATGATCTGCGCAATTGTTTTTCCTCAACTATCCTCACTCCTAGCCTGAGTAATTTACTCTCTCTCCTCGTTCCTAGCTAACATGGGTTCACTTTTGTCTATTACCCGCCCCCCCAAGTACATGAAGATGGGTCATCCGTTGCTGACCCCAACGAGCTACGTTTTCATGTGGGGTTGCGGTGTGGCAGTCGTGAAGAAGGTCGAAATAGGCCTTGAGACAGGTGTTCTTGACCCTGCCCTGTTTTAAGCCAAGAAAGAGGAAGGACATGGAAGAGGGTCGGGGTGGAAGTGACGTTATGTTGGCAGTGGTGTCTGATCGATTTGGTGGCCATGTGGTTGTAGAAGCAATAGTAGCAACAGAGGACCACCAATAGAGAACAAATTAAGTCTATCCCTGTTTCGTTCAGTTGAGATGAGAAAGAGGAGATACAAGCATAAGGCGGTGGCTGGTCATAGTTGTCTGTGGTTGTAGCCGGGTGGTGGCAGAGCATTCTCAAGCAACCAAAGTGGTGCAAGAAAGGTGGACTTGGTGGCGCTTCTTGGGCAGGGGGCTCCCCTGTTCTACTTTATGCAGGATGAGAAAAAGAAATGGGAAAGTATGGAAAAGAAACTGATTGTTAATAAAAAAACAAAATTGTTCCAATTATGAATAGAATTAGTCAATTAGAGATGGAAGTGGCAGTGGGCAATATATGCTCTTTTCTAATTTCTTTTTCCTGTTAATGATTTTTTTTCCAGTTTCTAACAAATTAGATTCCTTTATTGTTTCAATGAGATATTCCATTCATGTCATTATTTTTCATAATACTTTCAACCCAAATGTAGACTTAGCTAAAAGGTAAATGGAATCAATCGGCATTTTCATGAAGAGTTTAATTAGTTATTTTACGGGTCTTGTACTAAACTATTTATAGTAGTATGCTTGAAAATTATAAATTTCCATATAATCAGATATAATACATAGTCAATCAATCGAGATATAAATTGACAATTTCAACATAATTCAACTTGACACATAATCATTTGATCCAAATATAAATCGATAGCTAAAACCAATATAAGTATTAATTTGTTTGTCATATTCAACAATGATACATTATAAAACGGTAGAAATGATTCGTTAACATTTCTGCCAATTGTGTTTTTGTTACGTTTTAAATCACAAATGAACGGCGTAGTTGTAGCTAGCAACTGGCAAGTATGGCCGAATCCACAAGGGGCTTACTTTCAACTACTAGAACTAATTACTTCCCTCAAGCTAGGCTAATCAATATTGGGGGTTTAAGGAATAACTAACGAGAGGAATAACAACTAGGAGTTCGAATAAGATAACAGAATGATAAACACCCAGGTTGGAATTAGGGCCTGTTCTTTTCGTGGGTCAATCCACATTTACCAACTTCAACCCACTTCAACATACTTCAACCTACTTCAACCTATTTCAACCCACTTGAAAAAAAAATACCAACTTCAACCCACTTCAACCTACCTCAACCTACTTCAACCCATTTCAATCAACTTCAACCCACCCCGTTCATAATTTTAATAATTTGTAAAGTATCATATGAGATTTAAGGCCTATTGTTTTCGTGACTACATTGGGTGGGGAAAAGGGTGAAGTCGGTTGAAGTAGGTTGAGGTAGGTTGAGATAGGCTGAAGTTGGTATTTTTTTTTGAGGTGGGTGGAAATAGATTGAACTAGATTGAAGTGGGTTGATGTAGGTTGAAGTGCGTTGAAGTTGGTATATTTTGTATGTGGTGGATTGAAGTGGGTTAGTGAGAATGAAGCTAATGTGTGATAATTTATGAAGTTATCGAAATTTTGTGAAATTTTTGTTCATTATTTTTTATTGTTTATTTTTTTATTTTTTATTTTTTATTTTTAAATTTTAATTTTAATTTTAATTTTAATTTTAATTTTAATTTTATTTTTTAATTTTAATTTTTATTTTTTGAATAAAAAATTAAAAATTAAAAATTAAAAATTAAAAAATAACAAATAACAAAATAAAAAATTTAAAAATAAAAAATAAAAAATAAAAAATAAGAACCAAGAAATTAAAAAAATAAAAATAAAGAATAAAAAATAAAAAATAAGAAATAGAGAAATAAAAAATAAGAAATAAAAATAAAAAAATAAAAATAAAAACTACAAATGAAAAATGAAAAATAAAAAAATAAAAAAATAAAAAATAAAAAATAAAAATGAAAAATGAAAAAAATAAAAAATAAAAAATGAAAAATAAAAAATGAAAAATGAAAAATAAAAAATAAAAAATGAAAAATGAAAAATGAAAAAGAAAAAAGAAAAAAGAAAAAAGAAAAAATAAAAAAATGAAAAATAAAAAATAAAAAAATAGAAAAATAGAAAAATGAAAAATGAAAAATAAAAAAATACAAAATGAAAAATGAAAAATGTAAAATGAAAAATTAAAAATGAAAAATGAAAAATAAAAAATAAAAAATAAAAAATAAGAAAATAAAAAATAAAAATAAAAAATAAAAAATAAAAAATAAAAAATAAGAAAATAAAAAAAATAAAAAAGAATAAACAAAAATTTCACAAAATTTCGATAACTTCATAAATTATCACACATTAGTTACATTCTTATTATTTTAACCCACTTCAACCCACCACATAAAAAATATACCAACTTCAACCACTTCAACCAACATCAACCCACTTCAACCTACTTCAACCTATTTCAACCCACCTCAAAAAAAAATACCAACTTCAACCTACCTCAACCCACCTCAACTTGCTTCAACCTACTTCACCCTTTTACCCACCCTATTTACCCACGAAAAGAACGGGCTCTTAATAGCACGAATATGATAGTGAATCAGTTACTAACCCTGTCAAACAAAACTGAGTATGCATCATGAGTTGAATGATTGTCAATTAAGTCCATCTCCTCCCTCTCTCAAGGGTCGAAGACTAATCCTGGAACCAAAATCGCCTATTCTCATGGGATTAAAGGTTAGAGGATTACAAGGACTACAATTTCGAATCCCAATTAGAACTTTAATTATTTTCATATTAAAATCCTAATTGTCTACTAAGTCACGCTAGGTAAAGGTTCCGTCTTTCAACGATCCCCCGAACCTTAATAACAATAGATGAATGCACTCTCGAGCATTTCATCAAACACGTGGTGCGCATAGTAGAAAACATTAATACAAACAAGGGGAAAGGAATGGTTGGGGCTAATTCTTAAATATTCGGCGTTAATCCCAACTTGAGTTGGGAATTAGCCATGCATTATCTCAGAAGCAACAATCATAAACCCTAATTCACTAAACATGATTCAACTGAAACCTAGAAAAGCAATGAAGAGAAGAAAGAGAATTGAGAACAAACTTGATTTAATTGTTGTTGAAAGGCAGAACAATCTTCAACTGCGATGAATTCAATCCAAATACATGAAATAAAACTCTGTCAAATACCCTAAAAATCTCCTCTAAAAATTACTCTCTAGTAAAGAAAAATAATGAACAAGCCATCTCCCAAAAACCGCAACCAAAATAACTTAAATCGCGATGGCGAGAGGAGGGGGGCCACAGCCGTGCCTAGCGGCATGGGGTGGCCGTGCCACCCTGGCTGAAGTGGCATGGTCGTGCCACCCAGCACGGGATGGCTGTGCCACCCTGCTGGTAGGCGCTCCTTGATTCTTCGACATGGCACGACCGTGCCGGTAAGCGTGGAGTCCCCATGCCGAATCTCGAGAACTTCCGTGCGACGCCGAGCAAGCACTTTTGTGACTTTAAACTCGTATCTTTGGCCCTCCTTTCTGCTAATTATCATCAATCCTTTTATTCCTTCAGTAGAACTCCTGAAAATATAAAAAGATGTTGAATGAGCGAAATATATACTAAAGGAGGCCGATTTGGCCCTTTCTCGTCAAGATCAAACATGAAAATAATGGAAAAAGGAATCAACTAGACGCTAAAATAAGGTCGAAATAGAGGATTATCAACTCCCCTATGCTGATCTCTCGCTTGTCCTCAAGTAAGATTAACTCAAGAAAGATCAAGGAAGGAGATAAACCTCTAGTCACACACCTCCTCAAGCAAGAGATGAACAATTGATAAATCAAGCTAAATCATGCATTAGAGGCGGTCCAGTCAAGGTGTGAAATAATTTCAATAATACACTCACATTCCCATTCGCAAAGCCTCCTACACAAATGCAACACATCAAATACCCAGTATTAAAGCGTATAGCAAGACAAGACCTTCCTCAATAAGTGATGAATACGCAAGAGCGGTAGAACCTCATTTTAGGACAAAGTGGAACACTTCCCTCAATGTGTTTAGAACAGGTAACAAGGGTGCACTCAATACTCTATTCAATCAAGCAAACTACTATAAGCCTGGCAGAGTTCTCGATTCTCCACCTCTTGATGCAAAATGCAATATGCCAATCATGAGGACTTGTAAAAAGGATGTGACGGGGCCAAAGGTAAAGGGCGAGAAGTGGAGTAAGTTTAGGAAGAGTGGAGCAAATAGTCAAAAGACTAAGGAGCAAGAAAGACACTTTCGCAACTAATGCCAGAACAACAACTTCACACCACAATTGGCAATTGTGCAACAAACCCTGTAAAAACCTCAAGGGAGGATTTAAACAATCTTATTGTCTTACCCTCATGCCAATCACTTTATTCGCAACTTTTTTACTTCTTTCTTTTCTCTTTTTTTGCTTCCCATTTTTTTCTTTTCTATTTCTTTTTTTGTTGGAGTGAAAAAAGGACATGATATTGGCATGGGAAATACAAACTAAAATCACGAATCCTCCCAAATAAGCCACCAATAAAGTACCCAAGGTGAACTAACCTCCAAAGCAAACCCTAATTCAAATAGAAGTGCTGCTCCACTAGACCTTGACAAGGATATAAAGAATATGGATAGGACAAGTGTTTAGTGCATAGGGTGCAACAATAAAGACATGGGAAAAGACACAAAGGGCTAGCAAGGGGATAGTACACATCAATGGGTGACTTTTTAGCTCATGTGGCTAAATGGAACAAAAATTACCTCAATCATATCAACACATGCACATGTTAAATGCGATTTCAAAGAGAACCAGATCAAGTTCTAGAGATACAATCCTAGATGAGTCACACATGAAAGGAAGTATGAGACTATATGCAATAAATAGTCATTAGGCTCAAAGTTTTATAAGTAAGTCTACCACAGTCAAATAACTTACTCCAAGGTATATCCCACTTATTAATGTCAATGAAGCCAAACCACATAAAACTCAAGGGGAATATGACAATACATAGGGCAGGGGAACTATAGATGGCAATGTTAAAATGCAATTTCACAAAAATTCACACCATAACAGGCCACACTTCAACACACAACTCAACTTGATCAATCAATTATCACCCCTTGTGTTCTCTTCATAAGAGGGGATTTTCATAACTCTTATTCAAGATTTTTTTTTTTCAAAAGCAATAAATCTAACTAGGAAAGCAATAAAAGATATAAAAAATAATGATGAAAAGGGTAAGAAGTAGTGCCCGGAAAACCTAGAAATGCCTAACTCGATCACTTCTCCTTTTGAGGTGCAAAATCTAACCTATATGCTCTAAACTACATGCTCTATTAAAAGAAGAATGCAAAGACAATCTAGTAAAACTACATGACATCCTATCTATATGATGCAAATGCAAGTAATGTCATTCAACCCGCGCCCCAAAATCCACAATTCCACCCAAAAAGCTACAAGCTCACCCCCCATACTTGAGATTTTCACTGTCCTCAATCAAAAGGACAAATAAGAAGACCAAGGGGAAGGGAGAATGAATAGTGCCCAAGGGAAGGGGGGAGGATGGGGGAAGAATGACACACCTTTCCCCCCCAAAAGCAATGAAATACTTAGGTTGCCTCCCAAGAAGCGCTTATTTAAGGTCTTTAACTTAATCCTTACCTCCAAATAGTAAATGATAATGGCACGGGAGGTGGACTAGGGGAGGTGTGAAAATGTGGAGTAGAATTCACTACCTCCCCAGTACAAGCAGAAGTGATCCCAAGACTGATTGGGATTGGCAAAGAAGGATTAGACAGAAATGCAAACCTCATACAGTGTCCCCCGTCTCCATTAAACACCTCAGGCTTTGAAATAGTTGCAGGAGGAACATGATGCGCAGGAGCTGCGGGAGATAGAGGGTTGGCAGGCACTAAAAATGGTGTGGGTGGAGGGAAACAGAAATCCACCCTTTCTCCACATAACTGAAAGGATAAGGTGCCAGCTTGCATGTCGATCATTGCCCCAATAGTCGCTAAGAATGGTCTCCCTCGAATGAGAGGGTCCTGGAAGTCCCCATCCATATCCATGATGATAAAATCACAAGGGATGACAAATCGACCCATTTAAACTAGAACATCCTTCAGAATGCCTATAGGTTACCTGGTGGAGTAGTCTGCCAGCTGAACGGTCAAACTGGTGGATTGCAGGTTATACAACTGAAGCATTCTATAAAGGGAGAGAGGCATCAGGCTCATGCTAGCTCCCACATCACAAAGAGCTCCTTCAATCTATAAATGCCCTATAGCACAGGGGATGGAGAAACTGCCTGGGTCCTGCAGCTTAGAAGGTGGTTGACTCTGTAAAATCAAGCTGCACATTATTCCAATGAGGACCACTGAAGCTCCGCCATGCTCCCCCTTCCTAGAGAGAAGCTCTCTCAAAAATTGTATGTAGGATGACGCTCTCTTGAGGGCTTCTAAGAAAGGAGTATCCGCATAAATTCATTTTAGCACGTCCAGAAATCTAGCAAATTTAGGTTCAAGCTGAAATAACTTGGCCCAGGCTACCCTATGAGGGTAAGGTACTGGTGGCTGATAGGGGCGAGCTGGAGGTGCAGGACTAACCGTCCCAATAGAGCTCAGACTCCTGCTTCCTTCGGCTCATTAGTTCCTATAAAGTTAGGAACTAAAACTGTCTTATAAAGGACCCAGTAAGTGCCCCTGAGGCCGGGACAAATGGCTGACCTGTTGAGCTATCTGGGCGATCTGGTTATCCATTGCCTTCTGATGAGAGGCCATAGCATCAAATTTGGAGGTCAGCTGGTTGATCGATGCGCTAAGAGCTTTATTAGTCTTAGTTTGAGTCGCTATAAACTGCTCCATGAGACTCTCTAAGCTTGATTTGGGTTGTAGAGGTGGTGGAGGTGGTGGGGTGCAGGGATATCCAGACTGTAAAACCCTGGAAATTCGATTTGGAATTTTTTTTTGCCCAGTTGGACCGACCTAGGCCAAGTCAACCTAAGTTAGTGCCAATTAACCCTCCTGAAATTCTTTTAATAAATTTCTTGATATATTTTTGGAAAGTATTAAAATTTCCAAAATTTCCCTTTTCGATTTTTTGTAAAACTCCTAATATTGTTATTATTATTTTATTACTATTATTCTTTTAAAAAAAAATATCCAAACCCTAACCCCCCTTTGCTGCCGCCACTTATGTTAAAAAAAAAAAAATTGAAAGTTTGTTTTTTCCCCCCTTTTCGTTTCTTTTTAACCTAGAATCCTAACCACCCATTCCCCCACTTCCTCCTCACATTCTCTCTCTCTCTCTCTCTCTCTCTCTCTCTACCTTTACACCATCGCCGACCACTGTTCGGCCACCCTAGTGTCGCCACCCCACCGGCCGTCCCTCTTGTTTTTGCACTCTCGGCATTGAATTTGAACGAAGGAGTTTCCCTCGATCTAGATATGGTTTCGATCAAAGGTACTAGTGACAACATTTTTAATGTTATTTTGGTATTTAATAGTAAAGGTGGGTTCTTTTGGTATGATTGGGTCTAGGCGAGGGTTTAAGCGTGTCTAACGGGTATGGGCGTATTTTTTGGGCAACCCGAAACGAGCGAAAACCGTGCAAAAAGAAGTCGAACAATCTGGACAGAATTCATACTGTTTTTGATGCAATTTTGAAAATTCGGGATAATTATTCTGGTTGTCCAAAAATTATGAAACTTTTATAGTTGTTAGATCAAAATGTGAAGATTACGTGGGTTTTTGAATTGGATGAATTGGAGTTAAATTGAGAGAGTTATGGCCAAAATACCGAGCCCTGTCAAATCTGGAAACTCCAGCCATAGGGTGCGGTTTTTGAATTTTTAGACCTGGTTATGCTGTGAATTTGTGGAAGTTCTGAACATGAAATTTTAGAAAACAAAATTATATTTCTGGATTGGGTAAGAACATAATTTTTGGAAGCCAGAAGAAAAAGTTATGAGGATGGGAAATTAGGAGTAAAAATCTGGGTAAAATCTGGGGAAGCAGAATCTGGACTGTTTCGCCTTCAAGTTAGAAAAATTCCCTAGGCTAGTACTGGTGGCCAAAAATTGTGAAATTTATTGAGTAGGAGCATCTGGATGTGTCAAATAATGTCATTTTGGAATTGGGTCATTTGGAGTAGCGTAGCCCGAGTTTTGATAAAATTTGCCGGGACTGTCCTAGGGAAGACAGTCTTTGGCATTGTCGGAAGAAACAAAAATTTGACTGGGTTCGGGGCAGAACCGAGCCAGGCTCTAAACATAGAAAAGACATAGGACATTGTAAGGCTTCCAGAATGACCTAGAACATTGGAATCGGATATCAAGAACTAGAGTTATAATTTTTGGAAGTTGGACCCATAACTGACCAGTCGAGCCTTTACCCTGAATAGGGTTGGATGAATAAAGATCTAGAAAACCAATGTGGACTGACTATGGGCTGTTTGTGGGCCCAGGAGCGGAGCAGTGAACCCTCATTAAAGTAACCGAACCCGTAAATTGTACGGTACCCAGGTAACAGTCATGCCCTAACCTTTCCCCTGTGTTATTGAAATCATGAAAGTTTTGGAAGTTCTTGTATTGATTCCTTGGCATTCCTTTCCAATGGGATGTTCGCTGATGTGAAATTTATAAAGGGTTCATTGGTGGGAACTGAATGCTGTGTTGGTTCTGGAAGTTGGAAATCTTCATATTGTAAAAGTTGAAACTTACTGTTGTAAAAGTTGAAACTTCTGTGATTGTATTTGAAGTTCTGTTTCTGCATTCTGATTTCTGTTGGGAAAAGCATTTAAATCTAAATGAAACTGAATGTGTCAAGTTGGTATCCATTAACTGAAAGGAACTAAATAGGGTGAGTTAAGTCGAATGGAACTGATTGAAGGCCATAGTCTTCCCCGGGTAATAGGTGCATGCATGTGAGCGGCCACGTGCTCAACCGAGATGTGGGCCAGGTTATCAATAACCACCCATGATGGCGGTAGGCCATGAAAGTTAAGCGGTAACCGCCTGAGGAGCGGTAGGCCAGGAAAGAGTTGAATGGTTGCGCTATGTTAGAGCGCAGGCCATGAGACCCACTGGGGTCGCTCACCCAAGACTTATCTGAAACTGAACACTTTGAATGGGACCATGGAAGTGTGATTCTGAAATTGATTTTTTTTAGGAAGATGGTGATAATGGGTTGTGTACTTTGGAAACGTGTTGTTGTTTCCCCCTCTCCCTAAAATGTTTTCAAAATGAATTTGTACGTGTCTTTGACTGTTGGGGGTGAATGCTACTGAGTTTATCTCACTATTATAAAATGTTTTGTTTTCAGGTGATCTAGCTATTCTTGGGACTGGGGACAGGAGAGTAGAGCGAGGCTCGAATGCTGGTTGTGCCTAAAAAGGATTTTAGAAGTTGTAATAGAATCTAGTTGGTTTAATTATGATGTTCAAATTCTGTGTTAAAATTCTTAGACCCATGTATGGTGGGCTTTGATTCGTAAAGACTTTGTTTTTAAATGTCAGTTATGATATCCAGCCTGGTATTTCCAAGAAGGGAATACGGCGGTAACACCCCGTTAGGAGTTCCTACTGCCATTCAGGTAAATCAGGAGCAAATAAAGAATTAGAAATCTGGGGGTCTTACAAAGTGGTATCAGAGCCCAGGTTAACTGACCCGAAGGCTCGCCTAAAGGATAAAGAGAATAATATTAGTTAATAACCTTAAAACAGGTAGACATAAGGACTGCTTGGAGTGTGAGCGTAGGTTGGGAAGGGAATATACTTATATATATGTTACCTTTTTGTACATATATATATATATATCTGATTTGGGCCTACTAATGTCTAGGATGAATGCGGCCCGTCATTGTGGGTGTATGGGACAACTTTGTCGCCATCGGAGGTTGGAGAAGATTCCCGGGGCCAGTTTTGAGAGTCACTTGGAGCGAGTAGAGATTTTTCTTTATGGAAGACTAGTTGAGGTTCCTGATGATTGTTTGAGGTTTGACCACAACCAAGCTCTGTTCTTCCTTTTAACTCTTTGGGGAGACCCCTTGTGGCGTTATAGAGTCAATGAGCTTCACCCTGAGGAGAGAGCATTTATGGTTGCTAGGGATTGTTGTTTTTGCAAGTGGAGCCTATGAACTTCAACCTGAATGAGCTAGTGGACTACCTCATTGATATGTGTCCTTATGATGAACCCCCCACCCCTGACTCTGAGGACACCAACCCGCCACCACCTCTAAAGGAGGATACTGATGAGGAGGGAGACCCCATGGGAGAGAAAGACCCAGAGGAAGACCCTATGGAAGAGGAAGACCCTGAGGAAGACCCTGAGGAAGACCCTGAAGAAGACCCTGAGGGAGATTCTGAGGCCAGCGAGGTGCAACTTATGAGCAGTGAGGACTTAAGGGGAGATCAGAGAGATGAAGAAGGGAATCACCTTATACAGGATGAGCACTCCAGCCACTCGGAAGACTTATGAGCAAATGAGGTTGGGATGACCCGCTGGGAGCGGGGTAGATGTGGTCGGATGCGTAGAGGCACCTGTCCACTGGATGCCCCCAGTCAGTAAAGGCTAGAAGTATTAGGAAGTTGTTTTATTTCTTCTTAGGGAAGCATTAGTAGTAATTTTTTTTTCTTAAATTGTTACTAGCCATTGTGGCTATTTGAGTTAAAAGTTGTGCTGTAATGAAAGGGACTAATAGGAACCCTTGTGAAACTGAGAATTTATGCAATAAACGTGTTCTTGGATTATTTGAAAATATTTGTGCACCTTGTTGTGAAATATGTGAAACATGTGGATGATGTACCTGTATGCCTGTATGATATAAACCTTCTGAGCTTGTGACGTAATAGATGTACCACCTGAATGTGGTGGTACGTATTGTGAACGAATCTCTAAGAAAATTGTGGTAATATGCACTGGCATGTATTATGTTCCTGGAGCCTAGTGAGTTGTAGGATGTGAACTATTAGGGAAGGAACTGAAATCGAAGTATTTTTCTCGACCAGGATGGCAGGAAACAACACCAACAACCATAATGAAGAGTGTCAGACGGGGCCCCACCCGGTGTCGAGGGTCCCTACGACCCAGGACATGCCTATGGAAGCCTTTAGGGAGCGATTGGAGGCCCTGCGCCCCCGGAACGGGAATGGGTCTCGTGGCCAGATCGATGAAACAAATCCACCCACGGGAGCCGAACTCGCCAACTTGTTACTGCTAGAGATGCTGCAGAAGCAAGGGAAGTAACTGCGGCTCCAGAATGAACAAATCCATAGGTTAATGGAGGTTAAGGAGAAAAGGGCGGAAGAGGATAACTCCCATATGTTCAAGAGATTTGCAAGTCATCACTCACCCGTTTACGATGGTACCCCTGACCCCAAAACTTTCGAAGACTGGATTAGGGGGATGGAGAAGTTGTTCGATGCACTCCAGTGCCCTAAGGAGTGGAAGGTAGGATTTGCGGTATTCTACCTAAAGGATAAAGCCGACCTTTGGTGGGCTACAGTATGGGAAAGACAACACGAGCCTGGGTTTGGGTGGGGTAAGTTTAAGGAGATGATCAAGGACCATTTCTACCCCACCTCCCTCCAGAAGGCTAACGAGAATGAATTCATGCAATTACAGCAGGGGAGCATGAGCGTTCTCGAGTACGCCTCCAAATTCATCGAGTTGTCACGTTTCGCCCCAGCCTTCATAGCTGATGAGAGGCTAAAGATGAATAAGTTTAAGGCCGAACTTAACCCAACTATCAAAGAACGTATGTCAGTGCGGCAGTATGCCTCCTACGTTGAGCTGTACGACACTGCGATCAACGTAGAAAGAGCAATGAAGGAGCGCAATCAATACTTCAATGAGCAAAGGGGTACCAAGAGGAAGGGAGATAATCGGAGAAGCTTCCAGACACAGGAGCAGAACCGTAGACCCGCTGGGGGACAGCACTCTGGCAGTTTCAATTGAGGGGGCCAGTATCCCAGCACACGACCCAAGGTAACCTGCAACGCTTGCGGGAAGTCAGGACATTTCGCCAGGGAGTGTCGAACAGTGAAGAGATGCTTCCGCTGTGGAAGCCATCAACACCAAGTGCGAGATTGCCCGTTTCCTCCACCGCCTCCCGGGCAAGGACAAGGACAGAGTCAGGGACAGAGGCAGAACCAAGGGTATGGGCAGCGGCCCCAATCCTCGTACCAAAGTAGGGAAGGGCAGACAGCCTACTCCAACCAGCAGAGTCGGGCACCCCAGTCAGCTGAGTCCCAACCCTCCAACCAACCACACCGGAACAACGAGGGCCGAGTGTACGTGATGCGAAAAGAGGAAGCGGAGGATGCTCCTAATGTTGTGACGGGTATTTTCTCTCTCCTAACTCAACTAGTAGATGTGTTGTTTGATTCGGGTGCCACACACTCGTTTATTTCTGTTAGGCTGGTTGAGACGTTAGGGCTCACCCCCACTCATAGATCTTCAGTACTATCCGTGACTCTCCCGAATGGGAAGACTGTGTCGTGTGAGGAACTATACGAGGGATGCTCCCTTAGAATGTATGAATGTGAATTCCTGACGGATCTATATAAGTTTGAGTTGACTGATTTTGGGGTTATTTTGGGGATGGACTGGTTGGCTAAGTACCAGGCTCAGATAGACTGCTCGAAACAGACAGTTTCTCTGAAAGGGCCCAACGGGGAGAAGATAGTGCATAGGGGTCAGAGTCCTAGAATGGGAGTGAAATTAGTATCAGCAATGAAAGCTCATAAGTTGTTGGGTAAAGAATGTGAGGGATTTCTGTGTCATGCAGTGAATACTGAGGATGCCAAGCCCTCCTTGGAGGACATCCCTGTAGTGAGAGAATTCCCAGATGTATTTTCCGATGAAATCCCTGACATGCCACCTCTTAGGGAGGTGGAATTCTGTATCGACCTCACCCCTGGAGCCACCCCCGTTTCTAAGGCACCCTACCGGATGGCACCAGCTGAACTTAAGGAATTGAAGACCCAGTTGGAAGAACTCTTAGAGAAAAGGTATATCCGACCTAGCACATCTCCATGGGGAGCCCCGGTCTTATTTGTGAAGAAGAAGGATGGGACGCTAAGACTGTGTATTGACTACCGGGAATTGAATAAGATAACGGTGAAGAACCGTTATCCCCTACTCAGAATAGACGATTTATTCGACCAACTGCGAGGCGCAGGAACCTTTTTCAAGATAGACCTCCGTTTGGGGTACCATCAACTCCGAATCAAGGATGAGGACATACCCAAAACCATTTTTCGTACCCAATACGGCCACTACGAATTCGTAGTGATGCCCTTTGGTCTCACTAATGTCCCAGCGGCATTTATGGACCTGATGAACAGGGTCTTTAAGCCCTATTTGGATAGGTTCGGTGTAGTTTTCATTGACGATATCTTGATTTACTCGAGAACCCCAGATGAACACACCCACCACTTACGGGTAGCCCTGGATGTGTTAAGGAGGAATGAGTTATATGCTAAATTCTCAAAATGTGAATTTTGGTTGGGGAAGGTAGCTTTTCTAGGACACGTAGTGTCCAGTGAGGGAGTATCGGTGGTGGACCCACAAAAGATTGAGGCAGTGGCAAATTGGCCTAGACCTAAAAACCCGACAGAAGTAAGGAGCTTCTTGGGTTTGGCGGGATATTACCGCCGATTTGTCCAAGACTTTTCAAAAATTGCCACCCCGCTTACCAATCTGACCAGAAAGGTCATCAAGTATGACGTGGACGGAAAGATGTGAAGGAGCCTTCCAGGAGCTTAAGAAGAGACTTACGAGTGCACCAATACTGGACTCTACCTACTGCAGAGCAGGACTTCGTGGTGTATAGTGATGCTTCTAGGAATGGGTTGGGGTGTGTGTTAATGCAAGATGGACGAGTGATAGCGTATGCTTCACGACAGCTGAAGACACATGAGCGAACTACCCGACTCACAACCTGGAGTTAGCCGCGGTCGTGTTTGCTCTCAAAATCTGGAGACATTACCTATACGGGGTTCGTTGCGAAGTATTCACCGACCACCAGAGTCTGAAATATCTCTTCTCGCAAAAGGATCTGAACCTAAGATAGACAAGGTGGCTAGAGTTCCTAAAGGACTATGACGTCCATTTTCAGTATCACCCTGGAAAGGCCAATGTAGTAGCGGATGCGTTGAGTCGCAGGTCATACCCAACGCTGAGTTGTGTAATAGCGCTTCCAGAGGAGTTATGTCGAGAATTTAGAAAGTTAGAACTTAATGTGATTACGCCAGAGGCTAGACCTATGCTTTGCACCCTGGAGGCCCAACCGACTCTCATAGAGGAATCCGACTAGCCCAAACCATGGACCCTCAACTAGAGCGGATAAGAGAAGAGATAACCCGGACTCGTGATCTACGAGGATGGGACCATACGATTCCATAATCGGGTGTGTGTTCCAGCTGTAGAGGCACTCAAGAAGAAGATCCTAGATGAGGGACACAATACTCCGCATTCGGTACACCCTGGGGGAAATAAGCTGTATAAGGATCTAAAACAAACGTTCTGGTGGAGTAATATGAAACAAGAAGTGGCTGATTATGCGGCAAAGTGTCTGACCTGCCAGCGAGTGAAAATAGAGCACCAAAGACCGGTGGGACTCTTACAACCGTTGGATGTCCCTGAGTGGAAATGGGACTCTGTGTCTATGGATTTTATCATGGGGTTACCATTGATCCAGAGGAAGCACAATGCAATTTGGGTTATAGTGGACAGGCTCACGAAGTCGGCACACTTTATAGCCATGAGGAACCCGTGGACCCTAGATCAGTTAGCTCGAGCCTACCTCAAGTAGATAGTACAGCTACACGGAGTACCAGCTCCATAGTGTCGGATCGAGATACCCGATTCCAATCGGGATTTTGGCAGAAGCTGCAGGAAGCGTTCGAAACGTTATTACATTTTAGTACTGCCTTTCACCCTGCAACTGACGGGCAGACCGAGCATACTATCCAAACCTTGGAAGATATGCTGTGGGCTTGCGCCCTGGACTCTAAGAGCGCATAGGACGAACAACTGGCACTAATTGAGTTTTCTTACAAAAATAGCTACCACACGAGTATTGGCATGGCCCCGTACGAGGCACTATATGGGAGAAAATGTAGGACTCTATTTTGTTGGCAAGAGATCGATGAGGCCTTGACCATCGGGCCATAGTTAATCCAGGCCACCGCGGACAAAGTAAGAGTGATTCAGGAACGAATGAAAGCCGCCCAGAGCCGCCAGAAGAGTTATGCGGATCGGAGGCGTAGACCCCTTGAGTTCCAGGTAGGAGACCAGGTATTTCTTCACGTTTCCCCAACCAAGGGAGTCGCGAGGTTTGGAAAGGTAGGGAAGCTTAACCCGATGTACATCAGGCCGTATTCGGTCATACAGCGAATCGGGGAGGTGGCTTACCGACTAGAACTGTCGGCTGAGCTTCAGAGAATACATAATGTGTTCCATGTGTCGCAATTGCGGAAGTACATTCCACATCCCTCGCACGTCATCGAACCCGATCCTATACAGCTCCAAGAAAACTTATCATATGAAGAACAGCCCATACAAATCCTAGACCGGCGGGAAAAGTAACTTCGGAAAAAGACGGTGCCCTTAGTAAAGGTCCTTTGGGCCAACCATGAGTCGTCCGAAGCCACTTGGGAGCTGGAATAGGAGATGCAAGGCAAATATCCTCATCTTTTTCCATAGTCAGGTATGTATCAGTTTTGTGGACGAAACCTCCTAAGTGGGGTAGCATGTAAGACCTCAGGAATTAAGGATGTATCGGTGATGTATCGCGACATAATGAAGTTTCGAGGACGAAACGTTTCTTAAGTGGGGTAGTATGTAAAACCCTGGAAATTCGATTTGGAATTTTTTTTGCCCAGTTGGACCGACCTAGGCCAAGTCAACCCAAGTCAGTGCCAATTAACCCTCCTGAAATTCTTTTAATAAAGTTCTTGATATATTTTTGGGTAGTATTAAAATTTCCAAAATTTTCCTTTCCGATTTTTTGTAAAACTCCTAATATCGTTATTATTATTTTATTACTATTATTCTTTAAAAAAAAACCCTAACCCCCCTTTGCTGCCACCACTTATGTTAAAAAAAAAATTTGAAAGTTTGTTCTTTCCCCCCTTTTCTTTTCTTTTTAACCTAGATCCTAACCACCCATTCCCCCACTTCCCCCTCACATTCTCTCTCTCTCTCTCTCTCTCTCTCTCTCTCTCTCTCTCTACCTTTACACCGTCGCCGACCACCGTCCGGCCACTCTAGTGCCGCCACCCCACTGGCCGTCCCTCTTGTTTTTGCACTCTGGGCATTGAATTTGAACGAAGGAGTTTCCCTCGATCTAGATCCGGTTTCGATCAAAGGTACTAGTAACAACATTTTTAATGTTATTTTGGTATTTAATGGTAAAGGTGGGTTCTTTTGGCATGATTGGATCTGGGCGAGGGTTTAAACGTGTCTAACGGGTATGGGCATATTTTTTGGGCAACCTGAAACGAGCGAAAACCGTGCAAAAAGAAGTCGAACAATCTGGACAGAATTCATACTGTTTTTGATGCAACTTTGAAAATTCGAGATAATTATTTTGGTTGTCCAAAAATTATGAAACTTTTATAGTTGTTAGATTAAAATGTGAAGATTACGTGGGTTTTTGAATTGGATGAATTGGAGTTAAATTGAGAGAGTTATGGCCAAAATACCGAGCCCTGTCAAATCTGGAAACTCCAGCCATAGGTGCAGTTTTTGAATTTTTAGACTTGGTTATGCTGTGCATTTATGGAAGTTTTGAACATGAAAGTTTTAGAAACAAAATTATCTTTCTGGATTGGATAAGAACATAATTTTTGGAAGTCAGAAGAAAAAGTTATGAGGATGGGAAATTAGGAGTAAAAATCTGGGTAAAATCTAGGGAAGCAGAATCTGGACTGTTTTGCCTTCAAGTTGGAAAGATTTCCTAGGCTAGTACTGGTGGCCAAAAATTGTGACATTTATTACGTAGGAGCATCTGGATGTGTCAAATAATGTCATTTTGGAATTGGGGCATTTGGAGTAGCGTAGCCCGAGTTTTGATAAAATTTGCCAGGACTGTCCTGGGGAAGACAGTCTTCGGCATTGCCGGAAGAAACAAACATTTGACTAGGTTCGGGGCAGAATCGAGCCAAGATCTAAACATACAAAAGACAGAGGACATTGTAAGGCTTCCAGACTGACCTAGAACACTGGAATCGGATATCGGGAACTAGAGTTATAATTTTCGGAAGTTGGACCCATAACTGGCCAGTCGAACCTTTACTCCGGATAGGGTTGGATGAATAAAGATCTAGAAAACCTCTTTTTAAATTTGGGGGAGGCCCAGGGGTGCCCCACACCGAATGTGGACTGACTATGGGCTGTTTGTGGACCCAGGTGCGGAGCAGTGAACCCTCATTAAAATAACCGAGCCCGTAAATTGTACGGTACCCAGGTAACAGTCATGCCCTAACATTTCTCCTGTGTTACTGAAATCATGAAAGTTTTGGGAGTTCTTGTATTGATTCCTTGGCATTCCTTTCCAATGGGATGTTCGCTGATGTGAAATTTATAAAGGGTTCATTGGTGGGAACTGAATGTTGTGTTGGTTCTGGAAGTTGGAAATCTCCATATTGTAAAAGTTAAAACTTACTGTTGTAAAAGTTGAAACTTTCTGTGATTGTATTTGAAGTTCTGTTTCTGCTTTCTGATTTCTGTTGGAAAAAGCATTTAAATCTAAATGAAACTGAATGTGTCAAGTTGGTATCCATTAACTGAAAGGAACTAAATAGGGTGAGTTAAATTGATTGGAACTGATTGAAGGCCATAGCCTTCCCCGGGTAATAGGTGCATGCATGTGAGCGGCCACGTACTCAGCCGAGACGTGGGCCAGGTTATCAGTAACCACCCATGATGGTGGTAGGCCAGGAAAGTTAAGCGGTAACCGCCTGAGGAGTGGTAGACCAGGAAAAAGTTGAACGGCTGCGCTATGTTAGAGCGCAGGCCATGAGACCCACTGGGGTCGCTCACCCAAGACTTATCTGAAACTGAACACTTTGAATGGGACTATGGAAGTGTGATTCTGAAATTGATTTTTTTTAGGAAGATGGTGATAATGGGTTGTGTACCTTGGAAACGTGTTGTTGTTTCCCCCTCTCCCTAAAATGTTTTCAAAATGAATTTGTACGTGTCTTTGACTTTTGGGGGTGAATGTTACTGAGTTTATCTTACTATTACAAAATATTTTGTTTTCAGGTGAACTAGCTATTCTTGGGACTGGGGACAGGAGAGTAGAGCGAGGCTCGAATGCTGGTTGTGCCTAAAAAGGATTTTAGAAGTTGTAATAGAATCTAGTTGGTTTAATTATGATGTTTAAGTTCTGTGTTAAAATTCTTGGACCCATGTATGGTGGGCTTTGATTTGTAAAGACTTTGTTTTTAAATGTCAGTTATGATATCCAGCCTGGTATTTCTAAGAAGGGAATACGGCGGTAACACCCCGTTAGGAGTTCCTGCTGCCATTCAGGTTAAATCAGTAGTAAATAAAGAATTAGAAATCTGGGGGTGTTATACAGGCGATGGCATAGAGCTCTGAGGCTGGGTGCTGGAGTTCTTGTAGGAAGGGTTGGAATAGCTCCTCCAACTCGAACTGTGAGTGTTGGGGTATAGGTTGCTCTATGGTAGGGGGTTGAAGCTATGTACGGCGTTGGCGTGCTCACTGGTCGGTGGATCATTGTAGCACTCAATAGATGTGTACCCCTACACATCATAGATTTCGCAGGTAGCGTAGACCCCAATTGACGACCCAAACGACCTCCTGGAGTAGGGGAAGTGCCCAGTCTGTCAAGTCTCTGTGCCAGTGTATCCACCCTGCTGGTTAGGAATGTCACGACATCGATGTCGTATTTACCACCGCTCTTCCTCGGGGTGGCTCTCTCGCTTAACCAGTGGTAGTTGGTAGAAGCCATATCTTCTAACAAAGCCTTTGCTGCTTAATTGACTTTTCCATGAGAGCTCCTCCTGCAGCGGCATCTATTGAGATATTTGCCGACTGCTCTAGTCCATTGTAGAATGTCTGAATGAGCAGTTAGTCAGGAACACCATAGTGAGGGCATTGCCGCTATAGGTTCTTGAACCTCTCCTAAGCGCCATATAGGGACTCTCCATCCTGCTGAATGAAAGATGTGATCTCATTCCTCAACTTTGTAGTTTTGTCCGGGGGAAAGTACTTTCTGAGGAAGGCCTTGGAGAGAATCGCCCAACTGGTGAATGAGTTAGGCTCCTCATTTTGCAGCCAATCACTAGCTCTATCCTTCAATGAGAAAGGAAAGAGCCGCAGGCTAATAGCATCGATGGACACCCCGACCAACTTGATGGTGTTGTATTTTGCAAGGAACTTGCGAAGATGCGCATTGGGGTTCTCCGATGGATGTCCATCGAACTGATGCCGCTCCACGAAGGTGATGAGTATGGGGTTGAGCTCAAAATTGCTAGCCTCAATCGCTGGGCTACCAATAGAGGAGGTGATGCCTGATGCCTGATGCCTGCAGTAGAGCATAGTCCCGCAGCACCCTGTTGTCTTGCTCTACCATCACTACTTCTGTTTTCTTCCTTCTCCTCGCTTCCCCGCCTCGTCGGCGTCTGGTTGCTTCGATCTCAGGATTGAAAGGTACAAGGTTTTGATTCCCTTGACTCCTCATGTGCATACAAAAGGAACATTATACCCAGCGTAAACGGTATCAAGTGAAAATAAGGAAGAACCAAACTACAAAAGGGGAAAAAAAAGCTAGTCTAGAGTGTGTTAATCGGTTTTAATATCAAAAGGAACAAGCTCCCCGTTAAAGTTACCAAAAACTTATTACGTTTTAAACTACAAGTGCATAACGTAGCTGTAGCTAGCAACCGACAAGTATGGGCTGAATCCACAAGGAGCCTACTTTCAACTACTAGAATTAATTACTTCCCTCAAGCTAGGCTAATCAATATTGGGGGTTTAAGGAACAACTAACGATAGAAATAACAACTAGGAGTTTGAATAAGATAGCAGAATGGTAAACATCCAGGTTGGAGTTAACAGCACGAATATGATAGTGAATCAATTACTAACCTCGTCAAACAAAGCCGAGTATGCATCATGAGTGGAATGATTATCAATTAAGTCCATCTCCTCCCTATCTTAAGGGTCGAAGACTAATCCTAGAACCAAAATCGCCAATTCTCGTGGGATTAAAGGTTAGAGGATTACAGGATCTACAATCTCGAATCCCAATGAGAACCTTAATTATTTTCATATTAAAATCCTAATTGTCTACTAATTCACGCTAGGTAAAGGTTTCATCTTTCAACACTCCCCCAAACCTTAATAACAATAGATGAATGCTGTCTCGAGCATGTCATCGAACACCTGATGCACACTGTAGAAAACATTAACACAAACAAGGGGGAAGTAAGGGTTGGGGCTAATTCTTGATTCAACTGCACATATTCGGCATTAATCCCAACCTGAGTTGGGGAATTAGCCATGCATTATCTCAAAAGCAACAATCATAAATCCCAGTTCATTAGACATGATTCAAATAAAACCCTAGAAAAGCAATGAAGAGAAGAAAGAGAATTGAGAACAAACTTGATTTAATTGTTGTTGAAAGGTAGAATAATCTTCAACTGCGACATATTCAATCGAAACGCATGAAATAAAACTGTCTCAAATACCCTAAAAATCTCCTCTAAAAATTGCTCTCTAGTAAAGAAAAATAATGAACAAGCCATCTCCCGAAAATCGCAGCCAAGATAACTTAGATCAGGACAGCGTGATGAGGGGGGCACGGTCGTGCCTAGCGTCACGGGGTGGCCGTGCCACCCTGGCTGATGTGGCACGGTCATGCCATCCAGCACGGGGTGGCCATGCCACCCTGCTGGTTGGCGATCGTTGATTCTTTGGTACAGCATGACCGTGCCGGTAAGCGTGTGGATCCTGTGCTGAATCTCTGGATCTTCTATGCGACGCTGAGCGACCACATTTGTGACTTTAAACTCGCCTCTTTGGCACTCCTTTTGCTAATTATCATCAAACCTTTTATTCCTTCAGTAGAACTGCTAAAAATACGAAAAGATGTTGAATGAGCAAAATATATACTAAAAAAGGCCGATTTGACCCTTTCTTCTCAAGATTAAATATGAAAATAATGGAAAAAGGAATCAACTAGAGGCTAAAATAAGGTCGAAATAGAGGTTTATCAGTTTTTCCTTTTTTATATAATGTAATTAATTCTAATAAAAATGAAACTTGTCAACCCTATTTTCTTCAATGGTATTCCCGAGAAAGTTTATCTCGACCCATTTATCAGGTTAGCAGATGAATATCAGTTTTTTACATGGCGTGTGAATAATTGACAAGTGATGCGAAGAATTCAAGTTTTAATATTTGTAACCCCAAGTGTAAGGTTTTATCACCAAGTATTCGGGTTGTCGTCTACTGGGAGTTGGGTTTCAAGTACTGGGATTAGGTCAAGTGTTTCAAGATAGGCTATGTGAGAAGGAAAGAAAGACAAGCTAAACTAATCTAATAAACACACGAAAAGAGGCTTAGAGTTGCGATTTGGCCAACTGATGAACCAAAGAAATTAGGGCAAGTCCTAACCTACCAAACCTATACTGACAATTAGAGATGGTCGGTTGCACCATTGAAGACCACCCAAGACCTCTCTTAAGGGTCATGAGCGAGTCTAATTAGTTTAGCCACTTATTTTTATGGGGTTGGCTAGATTAGACTACGAGATTAGTAACCCTCAGACCTAGTTATGATTGGAACTATTTTCATGTCCAAATTCCATTTCTTTCCCCTACACTGGCTAATCGACCTCACCTCTCAGCATAAGTCAATCACCCAAAATAAAAATAAAAGCTCTCTCAAGTGTTTTATCGAACACTTAACGGGCATGAGAGAAAACTCTAAGTTCAAGGCATAGATTGTGTGTGATTAGGTCTAAACCAAGACTAATTAGCTATTAAAGGGCTAATCACAATCCAAGCTAACAAAACTAACTGCTAATCATCAACAAAACACAAAAACCCCAAATTAAACCTAAGGTGACAAATAACTCAACAAACATGAAAGTGGAGGAATTAATCTAAACTAGCATGGATGAAAACTAGATGAAACATAAAATAATAATAAAAACTGAAGGATAAATTACATAGAGGTACCATCTGTTTATCATAAAATATTTTAAGGACCCTCTAATTTAATAACGAATTATAAGATGTCCTGTATTTTATGGTAACTAGCAAAAAGGGCCCTATTTATTGTTTACTATTTTGCACAAACGCCCTAAACTTTTCATATTTGTAAATCTACCCTCAATCTTTAAAAACTTACTTTTGAAAAATCTAAATTTGGGTTTGTAATATTTTGCTCACTAGTACTTATCGAAGTCTTCTTTCAATTGGTATCAGAGCCACCTGTGCAAAAATAATTGAGATAATTAAGCTAATTAATGATTAATTAAGGTAATAACTGTGTTTAACTGTGATTAATGCTTGAATCATCACCGGCTTACCCCGAATCGAATTATTCTCACATTATTCACTCACCGAAAGGACTTTCTCCATTAGCACCACAATTAAACTATATTACTCATATAGTTTTAGAATTAAAAGCATAATTAGCTAAAATTAAGATCGAAGTAAAAGAGCTTAAGAAGCAGATATTTGTAATCCACCTTTCACTAGTTAACGAAGTAAGGCATAGCAGTAAAATCACTTCCAGTGTTAGTACTCCTTTTCAGTATAAATATCCTTTCCAAAACCTAAAAAACAAGATTCTATTTCATTTACACAAGATAAAAATCCAAAAAGAATTAGGTAAAAAATCGGGCGAAAAATCAGCTGAAAAAGCAGAGAAAGAAGAAGAAGATGGAGTATAAGTAGCATACTCTTGACGAATGACAAAAGATGTTCGACAAAGAGCAAAACCCAGAAGAACTAAACAAAATCATGAGTGCAATTAGTGATAAACATGATGTATTATCGGATGATAATGAAGAGACTAATAATCTCCAATTAGAAGAAGAAATATATCAGCAAATGAACCTTATTAAACTTGATGATCATAATGCATTACCGTTATAAGAAATTAAATGAAAATTAGACAAAAAAATGGTAAAATAGCTGCTGAGGATGAGATTAACGAAATTAGAGAAGAGATTAACTTATATGAAACTGAGACCAATCTTGCTAACAATGTAGTTCCTAAGCCTGAAGAATTTGGTGAACCTTCTAGAAGAAATACTCATTTCTTAGGACCTAGGTACGTTCCAGCAGGACGTACAAGTAATTTTTTTCTTTAGGTTCATCCCAAGGAAAACCACAATTTTTGAAGAAATTGACCTTACCCCAATTAGTCAAACATGATAGATCTTAAATATTGATGGAGCTCGTAATAGAGAAGAAATATTTGAGCACTGAAAAACGGTTATGAATAGTGTCTTAAACCTAAACACTACATGGACCACGATAAATTTTCTAAATTACGTCGAACATAGCTTTTCTGGCACTGTAGCTGACTGGTATGATTCGTTAACTGAAGAAGGTAAAAATACATTAAGAATGATGGGGATATCAGCTACAAAGTTAAAAAATCTATGTAAAGAAATTGAAACTGAGTTCATCAGAGCTAAACTTGATTTCGAAGAAAAAGCAAGAGAATGACAAAGCAAGATTAATAACATAGAATTATGGGATATGAGATATTTCAAAAATTATATTACTAAATTTAGTCAATATTATTATAAAATTAGGTATAATGAAACTAATCTTAGTATGTTCTATGATAAATTGTCGTATCCTATAAATTCCATAATAAATGAAAAATTCATTGCGTATATGGAACGAGCAGATGTTATTGATACCCTTAGTTCTAGAATCTCTTATCTGAGAAAATGGTCAATGATCAATGCCTTTTTCTCCAAAATCAAAAGAAAATTAAGAAGCAATTCCTAACTTGTTGGGATTCGCCTCACCAATTGCGAAAAGGGCCTGAGAGAAGACAAAAGAGAAAGTTTTATAAGAAAAAGAGCTTTAATAAGCAAAGGGGAGAGAAATATAGGAGAAAATATTATAACAAGGCAAGTCCTAAAAAACGTACATTTTTTAGGAAAGCATCTTATTGTCCTGCAGGGAAAAACAATTACAAGTACTGGGCATACGGAGAAGTAGGATATTATGCTAATGAATGCAAAAATAGGAAAAATAACAAACTAATTGAAACCTTGGGAGGTTTAGATTATGTTGAGCCTAGTGAAGATGAGGCTTTAGACCTAGCCTTAGGCAACAACAAAGGAATTATTCAAATTATATTGGACAATGAATATGAAAAAATTGATTATGAAGAAACACGTTATATGATGGAGAGTAGCTCTGTCAGCCTTGGTGATCTCTACGAAGAGGAATTTGTTGTAGACAACGATCATAAGGAAGTCAAAGGAGATTGTGTTCTTCCCATAGTCCAAAAGGACATAATCTATGAAAAATCTATGTTTCAATTAAAAAGCAAATACGTATGTGAAATGATGGAAGGAGATCTAGAGATAAAGGATTGTGAGTATGACGTTGGGGAAGTTAATCTTATTAATTGGGAAAATCTCCTTAAGCATAACAAAGATAGAAAATATAAGTACATCCATGTCGGAAGTGTCCAAGTTGAAATACTCCATTGCAATATTATGGTAAAGACATTGATCTTTACACTTTACTCTGTGATATTAGGCATATCAAATTTAATAATCAGATAATCACCGGGATAAAAACTAATTTATATAATGGGCCAGTACGTTTCAACTGTTCACCTAGATATTATGTGATTCTAAAAGATGAATTGCAAAAAACTTCTTACCCCTTAGGATAAAAACAGTTGGGATGGACATGAAAAAAGGCGGATATCCTTTAAGGGTATTCTGAAAAATCATCGACAAATTAGATAAGACTATAGACCCAATGACTAAGGTGATAATGATAGAAGCAAAAAAATTTGAAAGTCCTACCCCTATGTAAAAGATCCAGAGAATTAAGTCTAACCCTCAGGATGTAAAAATCGATTATTCATGGATATCTAACTTTGTCAACCCTATAAAAATTAATAAGAAAAATGTAATAAAAATTGACGAGGAGGGAAAAATTACCATTAAACCCCAATTATTAAGAAGTATGAGTACAAGATCAGATTGGTGAGAAGAATCTTCATCAGTTAAAGAAGAACTTAAAGAAAATGGTACAATTAGCATGACCAGTGAAATGAGTAGAATGAGTTTTGAAACTGCAAGACCCAGCATAGATTAAATAACAAGTTTAGATGGAAAGGTCATTGGGTACAAAAGCAGAACTGTTAGTGAACCAATCTATGATGATGAATTAATCAAAAGTATGGCTACGGAAATATGCTATGAAGCTACCAATACAAATCCTAATAGTGTCTATATCCTAATACAGTATGTTTAGAGGGATATAATAAATACGAATTGTGTGCTTACATAGATAGTAGTTGTTCTGTATGCTTTGGAAAAAGAGCATTATTTTCAGAATTTATATGGAAAAGAGCTGAAAATCCTTTACAAGTGAGGATAGCTGGTAATAGCATTATGAGCCATAATGAGACAATAGAAGAGTTATCCATAGAATTAGGAGGAGTTTAATGCATTATGTCAGTTCTATGGGCCACCGATCAACCTTCTTATGATATGATCATTGGAAATAATTTTCAGAGATTACATTCTCCATGCACCCAAACCGTAAATAAGATGATATTCACAATTAATGGGCACTTAGTTCCTATTGAAAAATTAAATAAGGCTTACGCTCATTAGAAAATTGAGTTTACACGCAACCAGCATGGTGAGAAGGTAATGCCAGCACAACGTGAAGTAGCATTAACAATCTCATTACTCCAATTGTCTATTAAAAAACAGATTATCGAACAACAAGAAAAATTATGTAAGAAATTCTACTATGATAATCCACTAAAGTTCTGGGATAAAAATAAAACATTTGCTAAAATCATTCTATTAAATCCCAATACTATTATTCGAGTCAAACAAATGGTGAATACCCACCAGGATATTCAAGAATTTGATAGACAAATTAAAGAACTTCTTGATAAAGGATTAATTAGGAATAGCAAAAGTCCTCACACCAGTGCTGCTTTCATGGTAAGAAATCATGCAGAAGAGAAAAGAGCAAAAGCTAGAATAGTAATCAATTACAAAAAGTTTAATGATAATACTGTCTTTGATTGTTATTATATTTCTAACAAAATAGTCCTTTTCAACAGAATTCAAGGAGCCTCTTAGTTCTCGAAAATGGATTGCAAAAGTGGTTATTGGCAGATAAAAATGGATGAGGAAAGTATTCCTTTACCTGCATTTAGTACCCCACAAGGACATTATGAATGGATAGTAATGTCATTTAGTCTTAAAAATCCACCTCAAATATTCCAAAGGAGAATGGATAATATCTTTAAAGACCTCAATCATTATTGTTTAGTTTACATCGATGACATCCTTATCTTTTCTAAAACCATAGAACAGCACAAAAATGATGTCTTAGCAGTCACCCAGAAATGCATTGATCATGATATTATACTTGGTAAGAACAAATGCATTTATGCTGAGTAAGAAATTGAATTTTTAGGTCTAGAGATAAAAGCTGGAGAAATCATCCTACAAAAGCATATTCTAGAAAAAATAGAAAAATTTTCTAAAAAAATTGAAGATAGGAAGCAGGTAGAAAGATTTCTCGAATGCCTTACTTATACTTCAGATTTCATTAAAGATTTAGCCAAATTAAGAAAACCATTACAGCAGAAACTCAAGAAAGAAGTAAGTTAGACATAGACCACTAATGATACAAAGATTGTTCAAAACTTCAAAAAGATGTGTAAAAATCTTCCTGTCCTTAATTTGCCTAACGAAGGAGATGATTTAGTTCTTGAAACAGATGCTAGCAGTGAGCACTAGAGTGCGATACTCAAAATCAAAGAAGGAAAAAAACTCTATAAATGTTGCAGTGGAAGTTTTAATAAGGCAGAATACAACAATCTCACAATGAAAAAAGAAATCTTTGCAGTCATAAGGAAAATTGAAAAATTCTTAATCTTTTTAGCCCCAAAATCTTTTTTTATTCGAACTGATTCTAAAGAAATACTTTATTTTGTAAAAAAGAATTTATCAAATATGCAAGCGCAAGGGCGACTCATGTGTTAGCAATTATGGCTTAACCAGTTTTCCTTCTCTATTGAATATATATAGGAATTGAATAACCCTCTGACAGATAGTTTAACTCGAGAACTCGCCAATGGTAGTTATCAAAGTCGACCTCCTGCCAGAAAAGGAGAAAATCCTTAATGCAATGCCATTTCTACTAGAACGGGTTACGCCTTCTAGTAAAGCTCTTATTGATAACCTGGAATTCCATACAAAAAGTAGATCACGTTTTGGTCTACTTTCTACTGCCTACCTAATAGCCCAAAGATTTTTCTTTCTAGAGTTATAACTTAGTTACCTTTAGTATCCTTATGATATCCAAGAAAAAATAAGCTCTCATATTCAAGAAAAATGACTCAATGAGTGGTATGCAGTCTGCATCAACTTTTATCATCATTATTCCTATGATATTTAGGAGTCTTGGAGTACAACGATCTATTTTTCCAATAGATCTGGAGTGTGTGGCATTTATTTCCCGGCAAATTCGTTATCTCCAAATGATCCTATCTTTAAAGCCTGAAAATATAGGATGGTACTTTACTTCACAAAAATCCCAGATCCAAAATTTCCATTTTTCTCAACCTTAACTAAGTTCCAGCAATGTATATTCAAAAGGATCCATTGGATTCTTACATCTGCTGAGGGTCTAATAAAAATTCTAGTTTGAAGATGCCTAGCTTTAGAGGTTTATAGCGCTCTAATTGAATATGAAAATCGAAAAGATAAACCAGCCCATTATCTTGTTCAAATCGTTGAGTGCGACGATCTCAATGATCAACGACAAGATTGGATTCATAGAAATTTGGCATATCTAGTTACTGATCATGCTTTATCAAGGTCCATTGGACTTTTCAGCATTTATCATCAATGTTGGGCATTAATCGAACGAGGGAAAATATTAATGCAATGTGGAAACACTACTTTCGCCTATGATAATGAATTCAAAGACTACATAAAGGTGGAAGGAGTAGTTTCAGAAGATATTTTTGATTATCTTTTTGATATTGGAGCTGAAAAATTCTTATCATAAAAAGAAAAAAAATATCTCCTTGAATTATTTGAAGAATAGGATCCAGAGCATCTTAAGCAACTTGATGAAGATTTTGATGATTATCTAGATAACGATAGTCTGGAAGATATAATTGGAGATGAAGGCATGCAGAATCTTAATAATAATGACTAGTCTTGTCATCACTAAAAGCTCTGAAAAGTGGCTGCCCCATTATTGTACTATTTCGACAAGCGTCTAGTCTGTAAAATAAAGTATATACTATAAAGTCAGTATGTACCGTAGTCATGTGAAAAATCTTTATGTACTGTAGCCATTAGGGTATTCTATGTACCTTCATCCCCTCTATAAATAGAGAGGTCGAGTTCTGAAAAGGGACACGGTCATTTGAGCATTCTTGAGTAAAAAAAAAGTCGAGATTCTCCATTTCTCTATGAGCAAGCATCCCTAATGATCTTAGCTTAAGTCCCTCTTCAAAGCTTTCCATTGTAATATTTCCACCTTCAAGCTTTCAATAAAAGAAGTTTTCCAGTACGGAATATTATTTAATCGAACCTTATGTCCTAAATATTATAATTTCTTGATTAAAATCTCACTATGCTTTAAAATACTCAAAACTTGATTAGTAATTATAGTCTGAGGTCGAAAATGAAACAAATCTGTGTTGTGCCTGATCTAAGAAAGGTGGGGTTGTGATTAGCAATCTCTGTAAACCGGAAGTTAGAGGAACGCTGGGGTCCAACACCGACTAAGTTCAGGTAGTGGTCAAAACTCTTTAATTAAGCTTTAATTATCTTACTGAGCATGGTGGGCCGTTAATCACAGAAAATATAATATTTATGATATAAGTAGTAGATTGTAATAACTAGTACCAGCAAAGTCTTTATAATAAGTTAAAACAATAAAAACGAAGCATATTTCCTTTTTAGATGCTTATTTGCATAGTTCACCTAATCCAGGGACCTTTCTGCAATTTCTAAAAGTTGAAGAACTAAAATAATAGGAAAAGGAACCTAAAAATTAGTTAACTAAAAATATAAGGCACCCCGGAATTAGATCTCAAATTACAGGGGCCTAAAAATATTTACCAGAAAACATTAGGCACCTAAAAGTCACTAATTGAAAACTAAATATTTAAGCTAAATACAATCAAAACTAACATAATCAAAACAGGTGGAAGGCTATAAAAGCATGAAATGAAGAGAGAGAGGGAGAAAGGGAAACTTATACTTGATTGATTAAATGAACTTGAAATCCACAAGCTTGAATCCAAAATACAATCTAATCTCCTAATCTAATCCTCCTATTGAGACTTTTATTGGCTGAAACCTAACCTAAAACTAGCCTAAAAATCGTCCAAAGGAACCCCCTAAAAAAGTCCCGAAGACAAGTCCTTAAGAAGGAATCAAGCTGGGCCACGAAACAGCGCGTAGGAGGCTAGGGGGCGACAGCCGTCGCCGGCCACAATCAGCCATCGCCACCACCTAGCTAGCGACTGGCTTTGGCCGGCGACTGGCCAGGGCGCGACAACTGTCGTGTAGTCGGTTGACCTCCTTTGCCTGTTGCTTTGTCTTTTTCTGTTGTTCTGTTTTTACTCTTTTTTTGCGGCACTTGCTTGGTTGATCTTATTATCTACAAAAATAAATAAAACAAGTAAAAATTCTAAAGATTATATTATTGTACGAGCTAAAATTAGGTGAGGGAGGCACGTAAAATACGATAAATTAGACCCAACAAATACCCCTACACCTATCTTTTGCTTGTCCTCGAGCAAAAGAAAATAAAAACTAACCTAAGAACCTACATCACTTTTGTAGGAATCACGGTTGTATTTAGCGTATATAATACGTCCTTTAAATCACTTGGTTCCCCTAAGTGGATGAGTGAGGTCACGTGAGGGTTTGCAGAAGATATGCGCACTAAAGGTTTGAAGTATTTTTAGATTCTTTTAAAACGAAGCATATATACAAGACAAAGGTGAAAATATGTACACATCGAGATCGATTTTATCACCTTAACAACCTAGCTACTAAACCATATATAAGCAAAACATACATTTAAGACACACATAGGCTATAAATGCATCCCAACTCTTATTTTTCACCTCAAGCTATACAATGACATGATTTGCACACCTTCGTGCTCTGTACAAGGTGTATTGACTCTTAATGCTATGCTAAAATTGGGCAAAAGGTTATTTTCACTTGGCTTATGACTCTCTTTTATTAGGTCTCACTTTTGTTCCTTTTTTTCTTTTTTTTCCCCAGTTTTCTCCTTATGCCCCTTCGCCTAAGTGGATAGTTCTTGGCTTATTAGGCCATGAACTCCTAGACGAATAACTTAGCACATGTTTAGACTTCTTTCCTATTTAGGGGTTTCATTTGGATGTGCAAAGCACTTATTTAAGCCCAAATAGAGGTATCGGAGTTAAGCTTACTTTTGCACTTCTTGTTTTTGTCATTTTTTTTCTTTTTCACACAATAAAGCCAAAACTAGAAGTTAATTAACCAAGTAGAATGTCCTCAAATCCAAATTTCAACAACTAATACCAAAAGTCAATGATTAAGTGTACAAGGTACGCACAAAATCGCACATTTGAAATAGGGTTATTATGAGAGATCGGAGATCACATTGTAGACAAGTGTTCTATCATACATATTCGACCTATATACTAGCTAGCAACCAAGTTATCAAAGGTCAAAAACCAATCATAAAGGCAAAAAAATCTCCCAAAGCCAAGAAAAAAAAACTATACAAAAATGAAAAAAAAAAAGCAAAAAATTTCACAAGCATAAAAGGGTATATGACTCCTACCCCCACACCTACATCTCACAATGTCCTCATTGAGAGCCGAGGAGTCACAAGAACCACAAAATGCACAAAACACAAAACAAAACAAAGCACACAAGAACACTAAATCTACACATATATACACAGGCTAACACACTCTCCCAAAAACACAATCTTACCCAATCAACAACAAGACCACACACATATACCAATCTAACACCACCAAAAACAAATATATACCAATCCAACAACACCACCAATCACAAAATACAACTATGAACAAAAGGCACACAAAGGTGATCATGGCCATCCATCGGCCACACAATATCCCAAATTTCACCTCAATATTGATTACTAATAAATATACAACCTAATATCCATAACTAAAGAAAGGAAAAAAGAAAGAAAATAAAAATAAAAAGAAACAAAATATAACATCCACAATTAAACAAAAAGAAAAACAAAGAAAATAAAAAAAAATAAGAGTTAGAACGAGTATACCAGCGTGCCCACTGAATGTACCCAAACTATGCCACATCCAAACTATGCCACAAGGAGCATCAGCCACTCCTTGTCTCTCAAGACTCGCGGCTTCACATCAGATGCTGTTAAAGCTCGTTAAAGCTTGTCAAATGCTAGTGCATGCATCTCTTAATGGTGTAAGCAAGAGAACACTAGTAGAGATGTAGCAAATAAAGTTAATGCCCTCCTAAACTGATTAAATGCCATTGAAAAATCAAAAGCATGATCAAAGAAAGTAGTCCACTTGTCTTTCTTAGGCAAGTCCTCCAGGTATGCATAATATGGATCAAATGAGTGGGAAAACCCGCTAATATCACCCAAGGACTCATGAAATACATAGAACGGAGAGGGGGTGGTGGAAAGAAAGGGGGATGAAATGGGGTCAATATGCTCAATGCCAGGAGCGGCATCAACCCTCACATCATCACTAAAATACTCCTCAAAACATGGCTCTAACAATGTGATATCGCTTGACCAATTAAGCAAATCATCTTCAACACAACTAGCATCACCCCAAAGAGACTCATGCACCTCTAACCTTGTGCACTGAGCTAAAGGGAGGGGAGAAGAAAGTAAGCTCAAGACACCCTCAGTAGTGTTTCCAGGTGTACTAAACAAGGATGGAGTTACAAAGGGAGGGTCAATCATTTCCATTATGCCGATCAAAGGTGTATGAGCCATAAAATCGGGCTCTAGGGAAAGAGAAGACTCATAATCATCATATAGACTAACCTCAAGTCTAGGAGAAGATGGACTAGGGTTGGTCTCACATAATAGGCCACACTCCTTTATCTCACTAACAAAACACTCATATTGCTCATTCATTGTCTCTATTACAACATTAAGTTTAGCATAGCAGTCATCGAAAATATCATAATAGGGACAAGAATTCGCATCATGGTCAAAAGATTGACAATCAGAACACCCAAGAGGAGAGTAAGCATGCAAATCATAGGAATTCGAGGAAGGGCACACGAAAGATTCACTAGCATTCTCGAGGTGCCATTGATACCAAGCCAAAGACTCAAACAGATCCCACATATCATCAATGCCTAAGAAACACATATCACCGTGACATATGGACTCGAGGGTGGCTCGAGTCTCATGTGTTATCCCCTCAATCACAACATTGCATATTTTTCCTTTTTTCATGCGTGGAATGCGCATATTGAGCACGATAATCATTCCATCTAGAAAAGTATTGCCAAAAAGGTTCATGCTCAAATTGAGGGAAATAAAAAATAACCATTTTGATTTTTTCTTCAAATTTTGGATTTTTAATTTTTTTTGGATTTTCTAAAAACCTAGCCTCGAATGCTCAAGTAAACCCCAATATTGAAAAGCTCCGACTCCCCGGTAATGACGTCAAAAACTTGACAGGAAGAATTTGAGTTTTAATATTTGCAACCCCAAGTGTAAGCTTTTATCGTCAAGTATTCAGGTTGTCGTCCACTGGGAGTTAGGTTTCAAGTATCAAGATTAGCTCGAGTATTTCAATCTAGGCTATGTAAGAAGGAAAGAAAGATAAGCAAAACTAAGCTAACAAACACAAGAAAAGAGGCTTGGAGTTACGATTAGGCCAACTAATGAACCAAGCAATCAGGGCAATTCCTAACCCACCAAACCTATACCGACAACTAGAGATGATCGGTTGCACCATTGAAAACCACCCAAGCCTTTTCTGAAGGGTTATGAGCTAGTTTAATTAGTTTATCTATTTTCATGGGGTTAGCCTAATTAGACCATGAGATTAGCAATCCTCGGACATAGCTAGGATCAGGACTATTTTCATGTCCAAATCCCGGCTATCCTCTACCCCACACTAGATAATCGACCTCACCTCTCGGCATAAGTCAATCGCCTAAAAATAAAAATGAGCGCTCTCTCAAACATTTCTTCGAACACTTGACGGACGTGAGGGAAAACTCTAAGTTCAAGGGATAGATGGGGTGTGGTTAGACCTAAACCAAGACTAATTAGCCACTATAGGGCTAATCATGATCCAAGCCAACAAAACTAACCACTAATCATCAAGGAAACACAAAAACCCCAAATTAAACCTAAGCTAACAAATAACTCAACAAACATGAAAATGGAGGAATTAATCTAAACTAGTATGGATGAAGACTAGAGCAAACATGAAATCATAATAAAAACTAAACATATAAGCTAAAGGCAATCTAAACTAACATAATCAAAACAAGAGGAAAGCTCTAAAGCATGAAATAAAGAGAGAGAGAAAAAGGGAAACTTATGCTTGATTGATCGAATGAACTTGAAATTCACAAGCTTGAATCCAAAATACAATCTAATCTCCTAATCTAATCCTGCTATTGACGCTTTTATTGGCTAAAACCTAACCTAAAACTAGCTTAAGAATCGCCCAAAGGAACCCCCTAAAAAAGTCCCGAAGATAAGTCCTTAAGAAGGAATCAAGCTGGGCCACAAAACAGCATGCAGGACGCTAGAGGGCGACAGCCATCGCCACCACATGGCTAGTGATTGGCTTTGGCCGGCTATTGGCTGGGGCGCGACGGCTGTCGTGTAATCGACCGACCCCCGTCGCCCATTGTTTTGCCTTCTTCTTTTGTTTTTTTTTGGGTTCTTTTTCGCGACACTTACTTGGTTGATCTTATTACCTGTAAAAGTAAATAAAACAAGAAAAAATTCTAAAGATTATATTTTTATACGAACTAAAATTAGATGAGAGAGGCACGCAAAATACGACAAATTAGCGCCCAACAACAAGTTGCTATTTGGAAACTTTATAATTTGTTAGACCGTGTTGAACTCAAGATTACCATTTTAAACAACATCGCTTTATTGCTAGGGGTAAAATAATCTTCATGTTTCAAATAGTAAGGTACATGTGTTCTAATATCTATTAGCATATATAAAGTATTTTATATTCAACCTTATCTATTTATATGAACTCTTATTTGCTCATTCCTTAAAAAACGATATTAATTTTATGAGTTCAAAGTATATAACTGAGAACTATCTAATTTGCAAATTTTTGTTTGTTTTCTCTTATATGTTTGCCTTTTTAAGAAACGTGAGAAAAGAGGGCAAAAAGCTAATTTTTTATGTTAATCAAGGTACTTAATATAATTTTGAGATAATGTGCATGGTTTACATTTAATGCTTAGTATTTAGGTTTATAGTTAAATGTTAATCCTCCAATCTTAAACCTCAAAAACTTAATTCTAAGCCAGAAAGTTTTACAGTTAAGGTTTAGATTTAGAGTTTTAGGGTCATTGGGATTTTTGAGTCCTAACTATGTCATTTATCTTGGCAACAATAAATATAGTTTTCTTATGGGTGATGAATTGTGTTAAAAGTTAGTGACTTCATTGATTGCTTGCCCCATAAGAAAATATGTTTATGTTAACCTAAAAAAATAGATGGCTTTACATGGGATTAGCATTAGCTAACACAGGGCTAACAACTTTTGCTTCTAGGTCAGGGTTGAACCATAAAACAAAAGTCTTACATATTGATATCAAACTTTAAGGTTAAACCCTAAACCATACAGATTGAAAATTATGAAATTCGACATAAACCGACACATAAGACATAGGCAATTTATCTCAATGTAAATTGAAAATTTCAAAACAACCTAACTTAATACACAGTTAATTAATCCAAATATAAATTGATACCTAAATCCAATATAAGTAGACTCATACGTCATATCCAATAATGACCAAAAGAGATAACTGAAATCCATTACTCTTTGAATTATTATCTTCTAACAAATACGTGCGCTTTTATTTTGTTTTAATGTAATATAATAATCTCATTAATTAGTCTAGAAAAGAGTCCCAATACTTTGGTATGACAAAAGATCAATTTACAGATTAAAGTATTCGTTGTTTCACTCTAAGGCTATAGATATTTATTAGGTTGAATCTTAAGGATTTATCATTTAGGGTCAAGCTTAAGATTCAAGTATCAATGTTTAGGGCTTAGGGTTTAGGTTTGTGGTTTAGGGTTTACGGTTTAGCATTTAAAGCCTAAAGTTTATGGCTAGTGGTAAGGATTTGATGTTTAGATTTTAGGTTTAGTGTCAAGGTTTATGGTTAAAAGATAAGGATTTAGGGTTTAGGGTTTAGGCATTGAGGTTTATAGTCTATACTTTAGTTTTTACGATTTAGGGTTTAGGCTTTAAGGTTGGGACTAAATACTAAATCTCAAACCATAAGTCACAAAACCCTAAACCTAACCCTAATAGCTTGCAATTAGCATTTGGATTCAGGGTTAGTATCTAGGGATTAGGATTCAAGGTTTAGAGTTAGGGTTGGGGTTAGGTTTATACTTCAATTTTTGCAATTTATGCTTTAGGGTTTAAGTTCTTTTTAATATTTAACGTTTACGGTTATGGCTATATTTATAACCCCAAATCCTTAACCACCAAAATTGAATCCTAAACTATAAACTCTAAATCATAAAGGTTTACGTTTAGGATTTAGTTTTTAGGAGTCAATATATATAACTTAAATGCTAAGCTCAAATTCCTAAACCTAAACCTAAACCCTAGCTACAAATCTAGATGTTAAATGCTAAATATTAGATGCTAAACCTCGAACATTATGTCTCAACCTAAATACAAATATTCAAAATATACGTACTTGATGGTTTTTAAAACATTCAATTCCTACATATGGAGAATAAGATATATATATATATATCCGCCAATAAATTATCACGATTTAATGACATTCATTGCAAATAATCACAAATCATAACAATTACACCATTGGAACGCATTAAAACATTCCTTAAACATTAAGACCAAACTTCTAAAAGCCTAGAGATGAGCCCCTAGACCATAATAGATGGACCGTAAATACTAAAAGATTATCATAGTTTAGGGTTTAACGTTCAACTCTAAAGTTTAAGTGTCAAGCTTTAGACTTAGGGTTCAGATTTTGAGTTTTAGCGTCTGGAGGTTAGCTTTACACTCTAGACTACCAAAATTGATCTCTAAACCTTGATCGGCCTTTAGCATATAAGGTTTAATTTTTGTAGTTGAGGATTTGGGGTTTAACTTTGTAGATTTTAGGGTTTAGAGTTAGAGGAAAATAAGCAACAATTTATGAAAAATGAGTTTCCTATTTGAAAAACATGAAACTCAGTTATTGTACCTCTAAAACTGTTCATTGTACATTACTTTTATATCCAAAATAACTATTATTTTGCCACTACAAACGAAAATTGTTTGCTTATGGCAATATTCATCTATCAATCTGATAAATGAGATAATTATACTTGGGAGTACCATTAAAGCAAACAAGGCTAGCAAGTTTTTAGTTTTATATCTTATATGTATTTGAATATTGTTTTAGAGGTTCCATGGAGTCCATAATTTCTAAGTGTTACACTATAGAATTGTTACAATTTAAAAACATACATTGTATAATCATAAAAGAACCATAAATACTAGTTTTGTGCATCTGGGCCCTTAAAGTTTGCACCGAATCCTAGTTCTTATTACTTACTCTTAGAATTCACACATAAATCATAAATCCTATATATTAAACGAGACACTTTAGGACTTCATATCATTTCCATAATTTGTATTGTTTCAAGTGAGATTGTAAAAGATCTTTTAAATCCATATTGTGCACAATTCTAAATCCTAAACCCCCCAAATCCAAAATTTCATATTCCAAACCCCAAACTCTAACCTAAATCATTAAAAGATGATATCAACTATCAATTTAATTTTCACCTTATTATAATTTACCTTTTTGTAGATACTAAGATTAACTTCTCAAAATCTTCTATACCTTGCAAGATCTATAAGATACTAGCTAAACAACATATAAGTAGGCCGGATAGCCCTTAAATTAGATATTTTTGTCACATTAAAGTGTTGGTCTCTCCCGTAAAGAGAATAAATAAATTAATTTTTTAGATGTAAATTAATTATATTTTGTTAAAATAAAAAAAGCATAATCTTTGGAAAAGGATAATTCAAATACTAATGAATTTTGCTCCTTTTCCACAAATGTGGCTAAGTGCAGTGCATGAGTCACTACTTATTTTAGATTCGATCATAGTAATATACTAGGATTATATCCTTGCGATACAAAGACATAATTCAAACGTTTTTTAAATATATTAAGAATATAATAGATAGTTTCTTTTCAAATAGTAAAAATAAATCGATATATCAAATTATTTAATTATCAAAAGTTGAGCGTTTTGCTAGATTCTTTTTTTGTTGTAACAGCATCTTCTTCATTCTTAATATGAACTCACTTTTTTATTTCATTTATTCAATATTTTATTGTTAAATGATTATACTTTTGGAGTATAAATTTTATTACTAAATAGTAATGACTATATGATATTGGGTCACTTTAATATATAAAATTGATATTGCATTACAAAATAATTATTTTTTTGAATTATCATTGTTTCTTTTTCTTTTTTATTGAATTATTTTAAATTCCTTTTATATATGTACCATAATTATTTATTTACTATTGTTTGAAAATTGTCTAATATATGAGAGCTCTTTTCTTTTGTCGGCAAGTTTTAGTAGATAAATGGACCAACTTTTTATTTATCTTAATTTAATAAAAATTATATTATCTTCTTATTAATGACTACATATGACATGTGAGAAGTGCACGTAAGAAGTTTGACCAATTGTTATTTTAAGTTCAATTAAATATAAATAAACAATAAATATGTATCAATTTTAAAAGTAGTAATAATTTCATAACAATGTAATTATTATTTTTTGAGTTATTGTTGTTTCTTTTATTTTTTCCGTTTGAATCACTTAAAATTTCTTTTGTTTTCATAATATAATTATTTATTTACTATTTTCTGGTCAAAATTCTCTAATATCTGTAACATCTATTTTTATGGACAAACTTTGTGGACCACCTTTTTAATTTATTAATACAATGAATATTTTATTATAGTATATTAATAAATATATAAGATATGAAAAAGTCATTTTTTAAAATAAATATATCATTGCATTAGTTAAATCATAAATGGATATTTATGTAGCTAATTAATTCTACACGGCATTATAGATGACATCCTAAGTGGCATAACACATGGTACTCATTAATTCCATCCAACTATATATATATATATATATATAGATATATATATATATATATATATATATATATATATATATATATATGATGGTAGATGTTGAGGGAAAGGAGGGTACACCCATTTAATTAAATTTATGTTTAGAGTGTGGACTATAATATTGGACAGAAAAAAAAAGTTTGTATACATACATATATATATATATATAATATATATATTATATATATATATATATATATATAGTATATATATATTATATATATATATATATATATATATATATATATATAAGTGAAATAATGTGTGCCCAGTGGCCCACCTCCTTTGTGCATAGCTTACTATGTCTTTTTTATTGGTTAAAGGCTTAAAGCAGTCATCTCTTTTTTCATCTTTTGTTTGTCTTCCCCTCAATCTTCTTCATCCTTTTGTGTAGATTAGAATAGTGGTCGAAATCGAGGTTCAGTCTAGTTAACAGCTCCACCAGTCACCACCACTTCAGTGGCCTCATTATTCTCCACTGCCGATGCCAGCCCACCTTGCGTTCCCTCCTTATCTCAATGAAAGAAATAGGGATGGGGCCTTCTAATTAGTTGTTTGTTGGCGCTTTTTCCGGCCACATAGCCACCAAATCAACCAGCCATCGCCATTAGCACGGCCCTATTCCCTACCCATTCCCTTTCCCGTCCTTTATCTTTCTCGTCTCCTAAGGGTAAGACCCCTGTTTCAGGCCCATTCTGACCTCTCAGGCAGCGGCGCCACTCCGCATTCACCATAAATCACCAACAGTTGGTACTTTCTACTATGAGGTAGAGAGAGACACAGAGAGAGAGGGATAGAGAGAGAGAGCTAGGGGGACACAATGGGAGGGTCTGTGAAGAGGAGTATGGTGGAGGATTATTGGTTAAAGAGTAAGGGTGCATAGGGAGGAGTATCATGGGTAAGGACAAGGGGGAGTCGCACACAGAGAGAGGACGGGCTCGTGGGGAAGGAGAGGGGGATGGAGGGGGTTAAATTAGGCAAGGAATTTTCCTGCTTTTTCATGCTGACGCGAGACCCAAAGAAAGGGTACACGATCTGAAAAGGCTACCCAACGTAATGCTTTAGTAATTTAAAACATTATTCAACACATGTTGATAATTTTCCCATTAATTATTTTATGCGAGTTAAAAAGGAGTCATAGAACACCGTGCTCCGATTTATTCTTTTTCTAAATCATAATTTTTTTAATTTATTTTGTAGCTTTAACAAGGAGGTGGGAAATAAATTGTTGTGAAAATCATGTTCACTTCGTGGAGTAGGAAAAATAATTTGCTCTTTTAAAAGGAAGAAGATTATATGAATATCAGTTAGTTTGTCTAGTAAAGTCTTTAAGAGTTATTACTAAAAAGTAAGATTTGAATCTTACTTACATCAAGCTCTATGCTTCAGTTAGGGTAAAATAAAGAAAGAAGCTTATGTAGCGAGTTTTGTGCCAAGTATAACCCCCAACTGCAAACCCAAAGCCAAGATCTTTGTTACTCGCTGTTTGGTAGATCAAACTATTTTATGATTTCTTTTTTTTTTAAACAATGTTACCACTCATTATAAATTTCTCAATGTAAAACAAAGGAAAATCCTGCGTTAAATTCAATTTTCCTTAAAAAATTGTTTTCCTCTAATCAAATGCATCCGACTCCTTTTTTTATGCTTCTTTCATATATATATATATATATATATATATATATATATTATATATATATATATATATATATGATTTTTTTTGGGATGCTATAGGAGCGGTAATATACAAAAATCTAACAAGCAGTGTATATAACCCAAGAGAGATTCCAGCTCATAATCAATTGACAAGGGGCAAATCACTTATCAGCATTTACACATATCCATGATCTCCCATTTTATCGATGTAAGATAAATCCGTTTTTAGCATATCTTAGAATAAAATTGATTAAGGACATAGTGTTTACCTATAATAGTAATCCAACTCTATCTTTCCTCATATAATGAACATTAGTAATTATGCTCTCCAATGCTAATTAGGTGCAGAACTTCGGAGATAAATTCTCGGACTATACAGGAAGCAATGGACAAACTGTGTCTCGATCTTGAAAAATCTGACTATGCTTTGTCTTGTTTCATTTGGCAGAGGATGGGGACAAGCCACATTTATCCGGTAATGTGATGGGATAAAAGTTTCTGAATAGTGGCTTAGTAGTGTTAAAATAACTGATAAGAAGCACCTGATAGGAACGACCTTATTTTAAAGCCTTCGTTACTTTGAATTTCACGGATCGTTGTAATGTGAAGATCACGTACATCCACCCCTAACACTTCAAATAATACAACATCACTGTAACACATGAAAAACTCTTGCAAGATATATGCTTGAGAATGTTTTCGTACTTACCGTGAGGATAAAGTGCATACATACCTCCTTGCACATCAATTATCTTAATTGTTCTTGGTCAATCCACAACAAATTGGGCAGTATGGTTCACCTATTACATCCTCGATGTCCTCTAATTTCTGTTTTTCTCTACTTCTTATGAGAAGACACACCAAAACTTATATTTTTTACCATTTATCCTTATAAAAAAGAAAAAAAAATATGATTCACCGTCTCTATATAGAAAAATTAGTTTGCTTGTAACTAACTATATCATGATTGGCACAAAATATCATGGCTACGGTTATTGATTAGGAAACCAAATTCGTATCTTGATAATTACCCCATGCTATGTATTATTAATTGCTCTTAATATACGTTTAACTAATCCTAGATAGATTTGGCAACAAATATTGTGTATGCACACCCCTTTTTTTATAATTAAGTTTTACAACTAATGCAAATCAAAAGCCCAATGCTCCACTTACAAGACTGAAAAACATTGAAAAAAAGGTTCCCATATCTGAACCTAGGTGGTAACTTCTTTAATGGCCTAACAAACTACATCATTATACTCTCGCATAGGCTAATAGCTCCGATATCAGGAAGTTTGCATAAACAGTCCTCTTAGGACAACTATACATAGAAGTATCGCGTAAGCTATTTGGAGCGCCACAATTAGTGGGCGGAAGTTTCTCCACGGATAACGAGAGCTGTCGTATTTCCGCGGAAACTTTCTCCACCTTTCGCAGAAGTGTCATCAATGTGACAGAATTAGCCTCAATGTGACAGAATTAGCCTCAGGTTTTCCGTGTTCTCCTTTTTTGTTTGCCTGCCATTAGTGCTAATTCCACGGCTGCATGTTCTCCCTCCTTTTTTTTTTTTAAATTTATTTCTTCCCTTTTTCCCATTTTCTTGCGTTCATGCATGATTGTCTCATTTTTTATTTAAATTTATATTTCTCAAACCTAGTTCTTCTTTTCCTTGTCCAATAAATTTCAAAAAAAGAATTTTTTTGCCTGCATTGAAGAACTTTATTTTGATTCTTAACTTTTTTATTTTTTACTTTACAGGTTTGTTTTCCTTAGGAAGCTAGTAATTATCAATATAGATTGATTTAACTTAGTTAATATTTATTTATATGAAAAATAGTTTGATATTTGTTTAACTTAAATATGGCATTGAATTTGAATCTTGCAAGAAAAGAAATACATCAGGAGACTCATATTGGGATGCATTAATGGCGATCGACTTGGCTCTTTCGGCGGAAGATTGAAGCCCAAAAAAAAAAAAGAGAGGGGGAGTAAGAACTAGTTATTTAGGTCTTTTATTCATTATTTTAGTTGCTATTAGTGTAATAAATTTGATAATAACTAATTCTTTTATTTTATTTTAGAACGTCCCTAGTCAGGAATTAAAAAAAAATTTTTTTCTTTTTTTGAATTAACACTAAGCTTTAAGCTTTTTATTAAACATAGGTCTGATTTAACTATGTTCTTAGTTGAAAATATTTTAGCACCGGATGCAATGTTAGGTGTATATTACTCTCAAAGTCAAAGATAAATACGATAAACTAACTAGCTTCCTCTGGAAGGGGATAAAAAGAAGCATTGTGGAGTGCGGATTTATGGTTCATAAGAAAAGAAAAATGATAATATAAAGAATCATCATAATAGTCCGTTGAACAGTAGAAGCAAAAGGCGAAGGAAAGAAAAAAGGAAAGAGAAAGTGGGACTAGTATTGTCAAGCTGTCAAAATTCCTGTGGAAGTCGATAAAGCTTCCTTGGAAACGTCAGGTCCCTGTAACTAGGGGTGGAGCCCAAAAATTTTTGATGAAGGGGGCCACTTAATAAAACATATTGCGCTCTTTCTTTTACGTACTTAAACTTATATCAATGGTTTCAGGTTATGTAATCCAAGCGTGACGGATATGAAAGCTAAGCTAAGAAATGCAAAAAGGGGTTCAGTTTGTGACTGTACTGCCTCATGAGCTAGCTAATCACTATAAATAAAAAGTGGCTTTTACTAACATGCTTGTCTATTGATATGAGTGTTTTTTTTATAGGTAAAATTCAACACCAACATAGAAATATCTATCACTAAACTATTGTTAAAAAAATCTAATCTTAAAGGTTGTACCTTCATATATAGTTACCTATTTGAATTAATCACAAATACCAACAAATAAGCTTTTGTAGGTATTGTTATAATTATACCAGCAGATGCTTTTTTGATGCTAATATCTGTTTTACCAACAAATAAAATTGTTGGTTTTGATCTTTTCCTTGCCAAATAAACATATCCAACAAGATCATTCTGTTGACAATGTTTTACCTGCCTTACTTAGTAGCTCTTATCCAACAAAATAATCTATAGGTATAATGACTCATATTTTAATTATAGGCATACCTGTTGGTAATAACCAAGTTGTGTGCACCTCATTTAAATATTTTTATATTACAATAAATATACAAATACGATGAAAATTAAACCTATAGGCAAAATAAAATGTCAATATGATGCAATTGCTGTAATAAACGCAAGCGTAATTAATTGAGCAATCAGCAAAATCACTAATTCGTTGAATGTTCAGAATTGCAAAAATACATGACACCTACAGAAGTTTGCAAAGATACATACCACTTTTATATTCTTTCATTTTATCAATGTTGGATAACATCCACTTTTATACTCCGACACTTAATGTGCAAAAGACCAACGCACAAACTTGTATAAAGTTCTTGGTCGAACATTTGCTGAGTCATGACCAACAAAGGTGAACCAACATAAGAGAACTCAATCTATATTTCATTCATAATGTTCTTCAACATCTTCATTTTCCTCAACAATTCCCTCTTCATACTCTTTATTGTTTGTATCTGTATTATCAACATCAACATCATTGGCATAATCTTTCTCTTCAAATGAAGCAAGAATATCTTTTGATATGCCGTGTAAAATTGATAAAAATTCAAAACTTAAGCAAGAAATTAGACTAACAATAGGTAGGCACTTCAAACAAAGCTAGAAAAAACCACATAAATTCTTTTTCCCTAACGTAGTCTTATAGCCCTCTGCACAGCATTGCAAGTTATTAGCTATACAGTTCAAAGATTTGCGTTAAATCTTGCTGAAAATCAGAGAATTAAGATGCATGGAGGGATTCTAAACCATGAAGCGATTGTGATCTAACTCAAGAATGTTTAGGGCTATAATGTTTTGGTTTAGGATTAAGATTTGCAAAATGGATGCAGGGAAAAACGTAGCCTAATTCTTCTGTTTATAGCATCATGGTCAAGAACCAATGATTGAGATATATATATATATATATATATATATATATATATATATATATATATATATATTCTACTTCAAACCTTTTAACAAAGTTAAAGCTGATAAACGCAAGAGCTTAAAAAAGGAATCATTGAAAAGGAAAATTGCAATAACCCAGGAGTAACAAATAAGCTTTTTAAAGGAGGAAACAATAGCAACTTGCCTACGAGAAGACTCACTATGATGTTCCCCACATCTTCTCATTGCAATACCAATCCAGAACTCTAATTAGAACAAACTGGCAAACCAAATAGCAAACCGCATTCTAGTAGTGAGCCACTTGACAATCCAAGTAACTGTAGTTGCAACAGCCTCTTCACTAATCTTGGCATTTTATGATTAATTAGAGCATGTTGGATCACATTCAATTGCCCTCCTTCGGAAGGCAGGAAAGGAAATGTCTTCCAAGAGGAAATGTCTTCCAAGTAGTGGTCTCAGTCTTGGTTTGGGAACATGTGATGACTTCATTGCCATTCATATGCTTCACAAACAGTTTTCCATGGGACATTAATTGTGACGCGATTCGAAAGAATAGGATTTAGATATTCATGATTATTTATGGTGTACATTTATTAGTTTAAGAAATAACTGTATTTTTTATATTTTTTATTGTATTTTCAAATTTTATTCTTGGATATTTTCTTCTGCTGAGTAGATATTAGATTATAAGTCATATTATGAGCCCCTGCTTTATTTGTTGGATGGTTCGAAAATATTAACAACTGGCTCAGAAAGAGATGTGTCTAATGTTAAATTTTATATGCCAATTGAACCTTACACAAAGAGTCATACATATAATTTTAAATGAGATTCCAACTTAAAATCAAAGAACAATGGGTGGAGTAACTCACAAGTTTATATACATGCTCAAATCCTTTAATTTTGTCAATGTGGGATAACACCTACTTTCATATTCTTTCATCTTTATCAATGCGGGATAATATCCACTTCCGTACTCTAACAGATTCTGTGGTTATGTATTTTTTACCTTCTGCCCATAGTGGCAGTAACAACCTCTGTTTTTGATTGTAATAGTTTAGTTACTAACAAACTTCAAGCGAGAAAGTCTGTTACTTGAGCCAAATCCGTAGCAAGAGCAGGCCATGTATTCTTGTTGGTTGAATGACAAACACGAGATTTCTTTCGATGCCTCGCATTTCTCTAATCTTAATAGCGCTAAATCTGCCTAAACTCAATTCTCATTTTGACTTACATCGGCATTGGGAAATTGCACCTAGAATTTTCGGAGCCGTAAGGTTGCTTGCTTCAATTGCATTACCATACTTGCTAACTTATACTCTGCCCCTGATGCAGAAAATGTGAGCATAAAATTTATGCTGACATTATACCAAGCTCGACTAAGGGTGGATTGGTTCACTTTGATTCCAGTAACATTATGCTAACATCATATCACCTTGATTTCGGGTTGGAATGAGTAATTAAGCACGTGTCAATTTCGGTACGTGGCTGTTAATTTATTTATTATTTTTATATATATTAATTGGGTGTTAAATAAAGAGTCATGGGTATAAGCTCGAATAAAATTCTAATCCAAAACCAATTGATAATGAGTGGAGTAACTCACAAGTTTATATACAAGTTCAAACCCTTTAATTTTATCAATGTGGGACAATACACACTTTCATATTCTTTGTATTTTATCAATATGGAACAATAGCAACTTTCATTCGCCAACACGCTCCCTCACGTGTGTGCTGTTAACAAGGCACAACACGTGCACATAACTTTAATTGAATGGGGACGGTGACAAATTAACATCGAGCAACCCGCTTTGATATCACATTGATAAA
>JAKOGI010000838.1:17500-50000 GCA_029747015.1 Carnegiea gigantea | reverse complement strand
GAGAGAGAGAGAGAGAGAGAGAGAATCAATAAAGTTACTAATGAATATTTTTTGTTGGTCCGTAGGAGTCACAAAGGGCAATACAATGGGGGAGGGGGAATCCAACTTGGGACCTAATGTACCCAGTACCTCAGTTAATTCTTTTCATTTTTAAAAAATAATTAAATTTTTGACTAATGGTTGAGATTTGTCAGAATATTTGATCAAGGGTTTTAAATAAGTAAACTTCCTAAAATCACTCTCACGCAAGTTAACTTAATATTTCTTTTATATTATATAATAGATTATTCAAGTTTTTTTTGCGGGAGATGTTTGAGCAACACCAACATAAGGTTTTTTTTAAGACGATAATGTTAGTATTACAATCACAATAGCAATAGAATACTAGATTGTTAGTAATATAGTAATAATACCAACAAATCAATTTTTATCTTTTGAAAATATGAGGACTGCTCCTCTATGCGACTACGCCCAAGCTCAAAATGTTAATAGCAACCAAAGGTTCAATTTGTTGCTAATACTTTTACCAACAAAAATTATTTTATATCACGAGACATCTATTGGTAAAAGCAACTTTTTTTTGGGTTACTGAATCGAGTTTAGCCGTAATGTGCTCAAACCTATGCTAGCATTTTGGAATGCTATGTTGCACCATCAAAACTGACTTAAGCCCGCTTTCAAGGGTCGTGAGTTAATCTAGTTGAGTTTATCACTATTTTCTAAGGATTAGTCCAACTAGACCATAAGACTAGCAATCATAAACCTAACCAAGATTCGCACTAATTTTTATGTCAGAAATATTGACTATTCTCCCTTCCCAGACTAACGGATTGGCCTCACCTTTTAGCATAAAAATATAAATGAAAGCACTTTCAAATATTTCATCAAAAACATGACGAGCTAGTATAGGATAAATGTCCTAATTACATGCAATTAAAATCAAAAGGGCATTTAAAGCCAATACAAGATTAATTAAGCCGAGTAGGGCTAACCATATCCCAACCCAATGATTAACCACTAACTAACATCTAACTAAAGTAAAACGAAAATTAAAGTTAAAACTCTAAACAGCACGAATCAAAATAAACAAGCATTTAAGCTCAAACAAAGAGATGAGCAAGTTAATCAAGCTTACGATAAATTGACATCTTTGCACATAAAATCAATCAATAAAACAATCTAAACTAACAAACCTAAAGACATTATAATATGGAGAAAGGGAAGAGACAACTTAGTCATTAAAACGGATGAAATGTTTCTTCATAAGATCAACCTGAGTCAATCCTAATGTCAATCCTAATCTAACTATGTATTCTCCCCTAATGTGATTTAGAGTGACAACTTCCTAAAACTGAGGCCTAAAGACCCATCGAAAAACTTCCGCTCAAATCGACCGAAATGCCAATATATAGGCCTAATTAAGTGGAAGAGACATGATCGTGTCCTAATTAAGTGGAAGAGACATGATCGTGTCCTTCCCCGGCAAAAATGGCCCAATTGCAGGAAAAGTGAGCGAACCGTACCAATGAACCAAGCCATGCTTGGGCTTGGTTCGGAGCCATATAAAAGGATTCTAGCAAAATTTGGACAGTTCCTAGTAAATCCGGTCATGCTTAGCAGGAACTAGTCTTAGTTTGCCGATAATCAGTCCAGTCAGCCTGAATCGCTCAGTTTTAGCAAAACAGTCTTCCTTGGTGGAAATGACCATTTTAGTAGGCATTCCGTTTGGTTATGTCAAAATTGGGCTGTTTCAGAGTCCTCTGCTTTCTTCCTTACGTCCTTGTACATTTTATGTCCTTTTAAATTCTTGAGGTCCTTCAATTTTTCGCACTTGTTAATTCAACTTATTCCCTACAAAAGTAAATAAAACAAATAAAAAATTCTATAAATATATTATTTTCGAGCCAAAATGAGGTGAGAGGCCGCATAAAAATTGAAACTTTTCTAGGATATCGATCAGTTGGGTTCTTTGAGCTGATCAAGTGATGTAACATGAGAGTGCCATCCCTTAACCTACCTTTTCCTTTTCTTTCTTTTTGTTTATTTACAAAATGTTGTTTAATTTTGTATGTTTCTAGTTGAGCACTTTCTAATTTGGTTAACTGATCCAGCAGCTTGCCTATCATAACATTTATATTTTTTTTGCTTTTTTTTTTGTCCTGACATTGCACTCTTTGCGTTGTTATTATTGATCTACTATGTACTTGTACTTGAATTAGTATAACTTTTTAGCTTTTATTATTTGATTAGTAGAGACTGTTAACAATGATGTGTGGTATTGCAATGTACTCAGTTTAGAAGAAGTACTATTTGTCCTTAAATTTAGATTTCTTTGGTATAGACCAAAAAGATTAATTCAGTCCCTACACTGGAGATTATTCGTGGACCATTTCAAAAACATTATCCTATTGGATCTATGCCCCTTTGGACGTCCCTTCAATTAAGACCCAGTAAAAAAATTTATTTTAATAGTTTTCATTTGTTTCTTCCTAAAAAGATTTCATTAATTAATGACTCTACTTTCTTTAAAAACTCAAAATTAAATAAATAAGAAGAAATCCTAGCAAACTACACCCGGACGCAAAAGGTTATTCGTGACGGACCGTCCGGGGGGTCGCCTGGACTGTGGTACTCACATGTTTTTCCTGAGTGGCCTATTAGCCTTCAGTTTGACATCTTGGTTTTATTAGTACTTCGATTTAGTTCATCCTTTTTCTTTTTTCATTTTTTTTGTTCGATCTTTTTTTTTTGTTTTGCTTGTTAATATAGTACTCACTTTTTTCAATTCAATTAACTACTTTTGATGTTCTTCTTCCGTTTTTTTAGCCTTTCATTTGGATGTTTTTAGCTCAACACCCCTACCTCCTACCTATTCAAAAAGGATAACTAGCGTTCAAAAAAAAAAAAAAAAAAAACCTCAACTAACAATTTGATTCAAGTATTGAACTATTCATCGTCGATCGTTGTTTGAAATCACTTCATTGATAAAATGGGTAAACACATATGAGAGTAGCAAATTAATAGGAAACGATACAAATTTGCAACTTATAAGGCTAAGGTACAACACGGTTGAAATTATACTAACATGCATTAAATAGAAGGTAGTCCATGAAAGCCTTGCCAGAGTCCCATCAGCAACTTTATTCTTGAAGACTTGAAGTTACTATGTTGCATGAGCTAGATACGCGTATTCTGCTGAGTAATATGCATCTAGTTGACCCTGTAAAAAAAAAATTAGGCAAATGCAAGAGAATAAAAAAAGTTAAATTATCGCAAATCGATTAAAAAAAGTGGCATGCAATACATAATTTTTACTTATATGTTTTGTTTGATAAGACTGAGGATGTTTTTCTGAAAAAGGAATCATAGTTTATTCAAATGCCCTTTTCAAGGGGCAGGGAAAAGGAGGCGAGTTCTATTATATCAAACATATTGCAAAACCTGTTTTGAAATATAATTTCTTTTCGAGGAAGAACATTCTTCCAGACTGTGGAACTGAAAGAAGAAACAGAGAGATAGCGGAAATATACTTAGAGCAGTCAATGTTGGGGCTGATAGTATAGCCGATATTGACACTGCATTTGGTAGGGAGTTGGGCTGCCTTTGCAAAGTCAATACCCTCAAAAGAAGTGGCTGCTGATTTCAAACATCCACAAGCAGTTCTTCGGTCAGCCGGGGTGGAAGCCAAGCTGTTGAGGGTTCTGACCCCATTGCAACAGCCCGAACTTGGGGTGCTCCCTCCCTCCAAGTACGCAATGCATGGCACTAGGCTTTTCGACACTGTGGCACAAGTTATTGCTGCCTTTGCCTGTGGTGCGACCGCCATCATGCACAAGAAAATTGCACAAGCCAACTTATTGAGAAGAGCCATTGAGTATATTGATTGCTTAAGAGAAGACAGAGGACTCAAGAATTGATTAGTTGATGTACTTGTTGATTTGGGAGCTCTCTAATTTATAAAGGAGTTCATAGGTGGGGTAAATATTGGATTACTGAACTAATGGCTTTAATTAAGTGAATGAAAATGGTTTTGGCCATTGTTTAGGTTGTATGTTAGCCATTGGATTATGCGTTGTGATTCATCCAATGGCTATAAGACTTGCTCATTTAATTCACCATAAGGTAATTTTTAATTACATGTATGGTCGTTGAGCTATTATATGTATTGCCCTAGCCAGTGGGTCAAGGGAGCTTGTTCCTCCATAAAGTATGCCTAATTTTTATCCATACCTCACTGTGAGTTTTCTTTTGGTTTAATTCAATATTCAGTAGCGCTCTAGTTATGCAAAAGTGGGACGTAAGTTCTAAGTTATGCAAATCTTAGCTTTTGCGTTTGGTTTAGTGTTATGTAATTTCTCCAAATTTGCTGAAGAAATACACTGAGATTGCTGTCACATTGATGAAGCAAGATTTCTAGTTAGTGTGGCTTAAATTTTGTTGGTGTGGATGGTATATGTAAACAAATTCTCCTTGGATTTGCCTTTAAATTGATGCCTTGATTCCCATACCCTTTATGATTTTCCATCCCCGCATTTTTCTTCTCACTTTGTACTTCTCCCCATCTCGCTTGTGTTATTTATTGCTTAGCATTTTGCAGTAACACAAATTGTTTGAATAGTTAATAGATCTCTTCAAAACAGCTGGCTATTATTCCAAGACCATGTTCATTAATAACATTTTGAGTTGCGTTTAGCGTATTGAATAACTCAATACAGTAGGCAGTCAATTTTTTTTGTTATGTAACTTAGCATTTGAACTAACATTTCAAGTAGTGTTAAGTATTTCGAGAAATGTTTCTAAAAACTAATAACATTAGCTTTTGCCATTTAAAAATAGCATTTCATATTTTTCAGCCAAAAAATAAATTCATTTGAAAATTCTATCATTGAAATTATTTATATTCTTTTACATCAACTTACTTTAATCAGCTAACTCAACAACTAAATTTACTAAACACATTTTTTTCAACTGTTTATCCAAACATCTATCGCTAATAGCTAATTTAACGCTGCTACATACTACCTAAACAGTTATCCACTCTCTAAACCGCTATTTACAACCTAAACAACTAATTTTACTGCACAAGGCGTAAAAATAAATTTGGCTGATTGTATAGCAGTTTCACAACTCAAGAAATTTGGTAAGGAAATTTCAAAGCGATGAAGAAGCTAACCAATAAAATTTGCTATTTGGTTTAGAGAGTTTTTGTTCAACTACTGCCCAAGTTACCTTTTTTTAAGGACTTCATTGTCCTTTTCTCTGTACTTTGACAAAGAAAAAAAGGGACAGATTTATTTTGTATTTAAGTTCCGCCCCGCACCTATAATATATATTCGACTAAGGCGCTTTTTTTTTCGTAGTTTAATCAACCCAATTCATACTTACCCACTCTTTTTCCCCTCTTTTCACTCCTTCCCACACTTAAAAAAAATACCGCTCCTTCCCACACTCATTCACTCCTTCCCACACATACATAAAACAACCATTTCTTATATTCTGAAAATTTTCATAATTTACATAACTGTGTGTACGAATAATCTGATAGCAATTATGAGCAGTTTTAATTTTTCAAATGTTATGGAACAGTTTTATTTTTTTGTTATCGTTGGTTACGAGATATTTGTTGTAGGGTAGAAAGTGTATATGGTTGTTGCTGTGTATGTGACAGAATAATTTTCTGTACATCGTAATCCATAACAGAAGTTGCAGATTTTTTTTTCTACGTATAATTTTTTGGCATTGTTCACAATTCGCGAAAGAAAGTGCAGATGTATTGTAGTTGACATTATTTTTAGAAATTTTATGTTACTTGAATTTTTTTTATTTTTTATTTTTTATTTTGTTCTTTTTTATTTTTTTATTTTGTTTATGTTTTATTTTTTATTTTTATTTTCGTATTGTTGTATTTTTGCATTTTTTATTTTGTATTTTGTATTTTTTAATTTTTTGTATTTATTTTTATTTTTTACTTTTTATTTTTTAATTTTTAATTTTTAATTTTTTGCATTTATTTTTATTTTTTATTTTTTATTTTGTTGTATTTATTTTTTATTTTTTATTTTTCATTTTTTATTCCAAAAAACGACCTACAAAAAGTTCCAAAAAAAAAAATAAAAAATAAATACAAAAAAATAAAAAAGGAAAATAAAAATAAATACAAAAAATAAAAAATTAAAACTAAAAAAATTTTTAAAATTTAAGAAAAATAAAAATAGAAAAATAGAAAAATATAAAAATTTAAGAAAAATAAAATAAAAAATAAAAAAATTTAATAAATTCAATAAAAATAAAAAATAAAAAATAAAAAATAAAAAGTAAATAATAAAATAATAAAAACCAAATTACAAAAATACAAAAATACAAAAATAAAAATAAAAAATAAAAAAATAAAGAAAATAAAAAAGAACAAAAAAGAATGAACAAAAATAAAAAAATTTCATCATCATTAATTACTATCACAATAAAATTATTACATTATAAAACAAAAACTATTAATAACCAATACTTCAACTTCATTCAACTATATTCAACTTTCACCCACACTCACCCACTCCTTCCCACACTTAAAAAAAAAAAATACCACACTTACCTGCTCATTTCACCCCTTTCCCACACTCACCCATCCCACACCTAGCATTTTCCACGGAAAATAATAGGGCCTAAGATACTAATCTGTCTTGCCATAAATTAAGAAACATCAACTTCGCAAAATCGGATTTGATACATCGTGGTTCTCTAGTAACCTAATCACTAGCCATTTGATTTGCTTTTTCAAAGGAAGGTCCCATTAAATCCATTTTTTTCCAATAATTTTTTACATTTGCACGAAGCGTGGGATATAATCACAAAAGAGGGGGAAGCGAAAGGAAACAACAATGCAATTAAAACTAAAAACAACAAATTTTAGATTAGCGGATAGTAGTTTAGCGTGGGATATAATCACAAAAGAGGGACATTTTCAAAGGCTCTGTTCGACAAAATTAGTTGTTTAGGTAGCAGATAGTAGTTTAGATAGCAGATAGTTATCTAGATAGTAGATAGCGTTTCTAATTTAACTGTTAGCGAATAGTTATTTAGATTAGCGGTTGAAACTAATGTGTTCGGTAAATTTAGCTGTTAGGCTAGCCGATTAATGTAAATTGATATAAAAGAATATAGACAATTTCCAAAGATAAAATTTTCAAAGGATATTTTTTGACTAAAAAATATGAAACGCTATTTTTAAATATCAAACGTTAATACTACTAGCTTTTCAAAAACGCTACTTAAAACGCTAAATACTAGTTGAAATGTTGGTCAAAATGCTAGTTTATCGAACACTAAAAATTAACTAATTACTGTATTGACCTGGTTAAAACGTTAAACGCTACCAAAAATATTGTTGCTGAACACGGCCGAAATCAGAACACAAACCACATGTATGGGCCTGGGATCGTTAGATCGCAACCTCGATGCATGAATTGAATGACTTCTTTTTTCTGCTCACTAAAAATTTGCTATATTTTGTGAGAAGGTATTTTAGCTGTATAATTGGCTCTACTAAACTGGAGAGCCGTTCTTGTATATTTATAATATAAGAAAGATAATACACAAGGAAAGTTATTTATTTGTTGCCTAAATATAATCCTCTATGACATATTCTGTCTAAATATAATCCTTCTAGAACCCTCTAAGATGCCCCCTCAATCTGGATGGGGGGATCCACAGACAAATTGAATTTCAAAAACAAAAATCTATTTATAGGTAACGACTTCGTGAAGATGCCGGCAAGCTAAAGCTAAGTGGGAACATAACGAATTACTAAATCGCCATGAGAGACCTGTTCACGAACAAAGTGATAGTCAACCTTGATGTGCTTACTGCAATCATAAAGGACAGGATTAGCAGTAATATAAATAGCTGAGATATTATCACAAAGAACCTGCACAGGATCACGTAGAGCAAGCCCCAACTCTGCTAAGACATAGTGAATCCAGAGAGTCTCAGCCACGGTGTAAGCAATGGCACGATACTCAACTTTAGTAAAGGACTTGAAAACGGTGGGTTGCTTCTTGGAACGCCAGGAAACTAGATTTGGACCTTGGAAAATAGCATAACCTGTAATAGAGCAAGAGCTACCAGGACAGCCGGCCCAGTCCGCATCGGAATAAGCTCACATGACTGATAACTGCTTAGCTTTCTTTAGAGTAAGACTATGACCAACAGTCCCCTGATAACGAAGAATGCGTTGGACAACAGACATGTGAGTAGTAAGAGGAGCATGCATAAACTGAGAAACGAGATTGATTGCATAGGATATATTAGGTTTAGTCATAGTCAAGTATTGCAAGGCTCCTACCATTCTCCAGTATAATGAGGGATCAGAAAGTAGTTCCCCATCAGTGAGTGATAACATGGTTCGAGAAGGAAGTTTGGTGTGCGGACGGGTTTAAGTTGGTGAATGTTGACTTCTGTGATAAGGTCCTGAACATATTTGGACTGAGACAAGAACAATGCGTCTGGAGTCCGCACAACTTGAACCCCTAGAAAGTAGTGAAGATCACCAAGATCTTTCATGGGAAACTGAGTGGAAAGAAGACAAATGATGTGGTGTAAAAGAGAGGAGGAGCTGCCGGTGAAGATTATATCATCCACATAAAGAAGAAGTATGAGAAGAGCATTGGACTTACGTAGAATAAACATAGAAGTATCAGTGTGACTGCATGTGAAGCCCAATGAGAGAAGATAGCTGCTGAATTTATGAAACCAAGGTCGGGAGCTTGTTTTCCATAGAGAGACCTGTTCAGTTTACAAACATGGGTTGGAAAATCCGGGTGAACAAAGCCTTGTGGTTAGGTCATGTAGATATCTTCGTGAAGATCACCATGAAGGAAGGCATTCTTCACATCCAATTGGCGAATAGCCCAACCATAGGTAACAGAAAGAGTGAGGACAATGCGAATGGTGGTGGGTTGAGTTCACCACCAAGCCCCAAATCTTGACCAACTCATTACTGGCCTCCAGCAGCTACAGTTCAGCCCCAATCCCGCAGTCTCACTTGCATCCAGTGCTTCCATTCCGGCCTTTCCCATGTCCGTTAACATCACTAATACTATTCCGGTTCCTCTCGACAAAATCGACGATTATCTTAATTGGCGAACTAGAGTATGTAGGAGTTGCCAATATGTTTCCAAGGAAAAACTTCTTATCTAATTTTAAACTTTATGTGGGTGTAAATAAATTTCGTTCATAAAAACTTTTTAGGACTTATTTTTCTTTGCATGAAGCTATGGGACAATTTCAATGGGTATTACTAGACCTGCCGACATGTACATTGCATAATTAACTAGAAGAAATACAATTTTTATTGTCTAAATAAAATTCTAACTCCACAAAATCTAATTTGGAATACACCGAATGTGGATCATTGAGTTCTGCCATAACATCATCGAGAAGTGATCCATACGTCTATCACATTCTTTTTCGTATGAACCTGCTGATATCTAGTGTAGAGTTTGCAAGTGAAAAATCGATTTGACAAGAGCATTGTACATTCATACTTGATTTGTCAAACCCATTCAAGGGTTTCATTGCAGCTATCAAATGATTCATTCCAAAAAATTGTAAACCAAAGAAGAAGAAAACTACACGCAAAACATTTGTAAGAGTTACTACCAAATATTTGGAATTAAATTGAGACGACTGTGGGGACATGGGTATAAATATTTGGGGATCACTTCTTTGCACCAAATAACCAAGCTTGGGGATATAGTACAACTTTAGCTGGTGCCTCAATTTTGTTTCAAATATCATTGAAAAGTTTATTCGGTCTTTTAGTTCTAATGTCCCTCTCATAGGGCTGAGAACCAAAAAAGTTAGAAAAAGGAAAAAGAAAAAGCACCCCCTTTTTTTGAGTTTAGGAGAAATCTTATGTGGATTAATTCAGATTAACTTACATGCTTGTTCATTATCCTATATGTAACACCCCCAACCCGTTCATGAAATCCTTAAGGTTCATGAAGATCGAGGGTTTGGATTAGCATTTAGATAGTCATTTTGAAAAAAACTGCAAGAGTTCCTCCTGTTTTAGCAATATCTTAGGGTCTTAGCTCAACTAAAGGTACCTGTAAACTGGGAGGGTATAACATTTGCTGAAATAACCCCAAATTCAACCCCTTGGGCCACTCGCCCGGGATTAATCACAATCAAACACCTAACAAGCTAGGGTCAGAATGATATATACACAGGTACGGAGCTGACTACATGCTTTCACATACAAAAATGAACTTAAAGATTTACAACGTGGTAGATCGAACACTTGCAAAGCTAGCAAAGACTTCTGATGGGTTGGCATCAAATAACTTCAGAGTATCTCTTGTACCTGCTCAAACCGAACCTGGAAAAAGGGAATAAGTAAAGGGATGAGCAAGCAAACGTTCAGTGAGAATTCCCCTACTCCTTAAAACCAAAACCATTTGCAGGCATTCATACCAATAATAGTCACACATCACGTATTGGTATACTACTATCATATTAGGCAATCAAAGTTCCCAAGGAGAGATTACCACTCATATACTTTACGCTAGCCCCTCAACTCATTCCTAGGCCGTTAATGACCATCCTTCCTTTTTAACAAGCATTCAGGCATGTAATCATGAAGTACAAGAACGAATATTACGCTTTCAAACACACTTAGAAAATTATAGTGACTCACGTTATATTCCAAGAACAACTTATCAATCATGCAAACTTCTTTAAAACTTACAACTCTTCTAAAAACTTCTGAGACACCCAAATTGCTAAGATAAGCTTTGCAAGAAACATTCCTTCTTAAGATGTGCACCTTTAAAAGCTTAAATGTTCCATACATTACTAGGATGTAACCAAACTTCACTTGAAATTTCATTTAAACTTTATTCAGAACACATTCATAAGATATATGCAGGTTACATACATTTGAATGCTTTCTTCTTTTCTTAAAAACGCTTTACTTGGCCTCTTAAGGCTCGTATTCCTTTAAAGAACTTATTTTCTTTTCTGAACTGTTTTAATGGCAAAATGCTAAATCTCCTATTTATTCGGAACTTACTTATAACATAAAAATATCTTATTGTGCTGGTTAGGAAAGGTCAACACCACCCTTAAGGTAGATCATCACTCTTAATCTACGTTATCCTCAGGATATATGTACTTAACTTTTGGCAAACACGCATCTTAACAGAGCAACTCTAACCTCGATACTGTCCTCTATGGGCAACAGCTCACACCAAGATAATCATATCCTGAGTCCAGTCCCCACTCAAGATTTTCTTACGCGTCACACATAAGAGAACAACTCACACCAAAATACTCATATTTTGAGTCCAGCTCCCGGGAACAACTCACGCCGTCTTTGAGTCTAGCTCCCAACTTTACCTTAGGGGGAAACAGCTCACGCCATCTTTGCGTCCAGTTCCCACCCTCAAGGTCTAGCCACTTGCGTAGCACTTTCATAGCCTTTAAAATCGCATTACATTTCTCTTCTTCAGATGCTTACTTTGCTGAAATCTTACTTTTAAACAAAACGACCATAACCTTTCGAAATATTTATAGTTCACTTCGTTTTTAATTTTAAAAAAACTTCTTATAAACATAATATGTTTACTACTTCATAAAATGACTTTACTTTTAACTTTAAAAGCTTCTTATAAATGTAATACGCTTACTAATTTGTAAAACGACTTAGTTTGTAACTTAAATGCTTCGTATAAATGTAATATGTTTGCTAAATCGTAAGATGACTTCATTTCTAGCTTGAAAGCTTCGTATAACGTAATAAGATTGCTAAATCGTAAAACGACTTCATTTTCAACTTAAAAGCTTCGTATAAACGTAATAAGTTTGCTAAATCATAAAACGACTTTGTTTCTAACATAAAAGTTTCGTATAAACGTAACAAGGTTGCTAAATCATAAAACGACTTCGTTTCTAACTTGAAAGCTTCGTATAAACATAATAAGATTGTTAAATCGTAAAATGACTTCGTTTTCAACTTAGAAGCTTCGTATAAACATAATAAGGTTGCTAAATCGTAAAACGACTTCGTTTTCAACTTAAAAGCTTCGTATAAACGTAATAAGTTTGCTAATTCATAAAAAGAAACCCATTTAGAACTCAAAATACTTAGTGAGCATTTAACTCAAATTAGATTCGTGTTAAAAACTTCAGTTGTCATTCCATAACTCGTTTCAATTTCTTTTAAAACTCAAGAAGGGGGAATAAATAAGCTAAATGCTTAAAATATTCCCAAACTTGCTATTATCCAAAAGCTTAAAGTTCTTCACTCGTTCATAAGGCTAATAAGGTTCCTTTATAAACTTTTAACGTAAATGTTTCTTAAAAACATAATGGATTTACTAACTCTCAACTCGAAACCCAATGGAGACTTAAATAAGCAATTAGCATACAAGTCACGTAAATTGCATAATTAGCACCTTAAGATGCCCTTTTCAAGTCGTTTAAATCCTTTTAAACTTAAGGAGAAGTCGTACACAAATCAAAGCCTTAAACATTTTCAAATTCACTTTTAGTTCACTTTTAAACTTCCTAAACCTATCGACTATTCAATCGAGTCACTAACTGAGTAGTTCGACGATTTAGGATTTTTATAGGCTACAAATATTTTCATAAACTATCAGACAATTGGTAAGTACTTAAAAGTACTTGAAATCATGAAAACATACATTTAACAATCCTTCTTAAACATGCCTGAATTTCGAAAACTATTCACTTAATGTCATGCAACACATTGAGGGAAGAAAGGGGTTCACAACTAGCACACTTGTGCACTTCAAAGTACAATTCGGCAGAATTCACTCAATAAGTCACACATGGCCTTGCAATCTACACGATTGCGGTAATCGCAACCCAGGCTCCCTCTTCACACAACACTGACTACAAGAACCTCAAATTTCTCAATAGTTCCACCTCGAGCTATCTAACTACCAACTCGGTTCAATGTCTTCATAAACAAACCAATAATTCATAAAACCATCATATATAAGCATAACATTCTCATCAATAGCCCAATATAGAAATTAAACGCAGCTGTACTGATTTAGCGATAGCTTTTAAATAGAAACTAACATACTTTACTAATGCCTTAATTCGCCCGATTAGCATTTTTAAACTTCGAAACATGATTTAGGGCTAATAAACTGACGAAGTGACAACACTAAGGCGATAATCTAATTATTAATAAATCAGCGAACTTTCAAACTGTCTAGCCATTAATAATCCAACAGCAGTTTCAACATGCAATTAACCCATAATTAACATCATGTTCGTAATTTCCTCAATTTCAATTCTAGATTTGCCAAAACTAGTTTCTAACCTCAAAAATAACATGCGAACACTAATTTAGTTAAAATCGTTGAAATTAATAGTAATTTAGGAGTAAGGAAATCCTCACCTCGATTCTGAGTTAGGTGTTCGATCGAAGTCTTGACCGGCTTGACTTTAGGTACTTCGAACCGCTCCAAACTCTGGCTTTGCCCTCTGGTCACGCGAACAGCACCGACTCATGCTCAAACTCCACCAATTCGAACTAGGGATGGCAATGGGGCGGGTACGGGGCATGTTGAACCGTACCCTTACCCATACCCGTTTTCGAAAATCGTACCCATACCCGTACCCGTACCTATCGGGTATTAAAAAATAAAACCTATACCCATACCCATCGGGTTTTGCGGGTTTACGGGTTTTATTCGGGTTTACATAAAAAATAAAAATTAATACCCATATGAAACCCATATCCAAGTACGATATATGTTTTTGTCATTATAAGATTGTAAAGTTGTGATATTTTGGGAATAAATTGATTAGAAATGCGAAATCAAATACATTATTGACTAATTTTTTAGTTAGAACGGTTTGGATTAGACTTAAACTGAAAAAATATTAATCGAAAATAATTTTTTTTCCTATTATAAACATGGGTACGGGTAGGGTACATGTATGGGGCGGGTGAGGGCTATACCCATACCCGTTTTCCAATACTCGCTCCATACCCATTTAAAACCCATTTTCACCACCCATTTGGGTTTTAAATGGGGCGAATTTTGCGGGTTTTAAATGGATACGGGTTTTATTGCCATCCTTAATTCGAACCCTAAACAAGTCTAAATTTCGGTTATCAACTTGAGATTGAATTGGGTGTTTGTAGATACAAATTTTTCCCGCAATTTATAGAAGCTTGAAAGCAACTAGAAGTAAATTGCATGGCCTTACTTGGGCAAGTGCTCATTTGCTTCAATTTGGCATCCAAAACCCTCTATAAACGTGGCTGGCTTGTTCGAATTTCAGTCCAATTCGCATCAAATGGGTGGCCAACTTATAGGGGAGGTTGAATGGGATGAGTAGCAGGTAGGAGGTGGCGAATATCTTCTGGGCTTTGAGCTTGGAAGCCACGTTAATGGAGGAGGAAAGGAGGAGGAAGAAGACGGGTAGAGCAGAGAGAGAGAGAGAGAGAGAGAGAGAGAGAGACTGTCGGGGGGTTCACGGGCTGCCAACGAGAAAGAGAGGGGGGGGTCTCGTGCGAAATGACCAAAATGCCCCTCCCTCTCTTTATTTTTTTGTCCCCAATTAATTCATATTCGATACCGCTAGTCTAATTCGTCACCTGAATTCTAAATCTAAATCGATAATATAACATTTCATCAATTACTTGTCCCGAAATACAGCCAGGTTCGATTTAATAAACATCAAACTATATCTAAGGTTGACAACCTAATCGTATTCGAGTTACTGATCGATTTAATACTCGTTAATAACCGTTAATAGCGCTTATTAGAAATCTTTGAAGGATTTTCAAAACTAATACTAATAATAATATTATTACTGGTGACAAAAATATTATTTTTAGTAAAATCATTGCTCACATAAGTACGTCGATAATTAATTTAACTTGTATCGTTAAATAAAATAGGTTTTTATAACGTAAAAAGGCGTTACGAATAGTTTGATAGAAAATAAGGTGTGCGGACCTTACACTATACAAGGGCATGGATATTATCCTTATTTATTTATCAATGCATCGTTAAAAGGATCAATACTTTTAGGTGCCAAGTATCATTTTTGTCATTTTTACATGATTGGCAACGTCTAGATCATGCTTTCATTTCAAGCACGTGCGCCCAAGACCAGATTAATGCTATAGTAGAAACATGTGCTTTGAGCAACGTAAAATTTTCCCTTGATATGTTGATTTTTCTTTTCTTTTTAAAATGATTATTAATTAGTTAAGCAGTTTTTGCCTGGGGCCTTTTCGGCTAAAGAGGGAAAGAAAAATTCACAACAATGCACGCTTTCTATTTCAAATCTCACAACGATTAAGGAGAAGTTTACAAACATGATACAAATAATACATAAATTTGATACAAAATATTAGTACGTAACTCAAACTGTATATAGAATGAAACTAAATTACAAACTAAATCAGCACGCATACTTTTCATGACCATTTTGTGGCTGCTTTATATATCTAAGAAATTGCACTATGATTATCAAATAAATGAGCTTCTTATTACATACAGTAAGCGAAAGGTGGACCAAAAAAGGGCTATGTAAAAAAAACCTAAGTCATTTGGGCTCTTTTTGTGTATGTAAGGTGGGGACGACATTCAAATCCAATTCAAGAGAATCCAAACCGATTCAAGATAAAGCAGTGCAATTTGAATGCAAGAAAAAAAAAAAATTGATTCGAATCTTATCAAAAAGGGATTTTGGATGATGATATACTATAATTTGGGCGTTTTGGATAATAATACTTCTAATTTTGAATTTGGATATTTGTGCACCATACTACTTACCTATTTAATGTTTATAAACTAAGATTGAGTTAGAAGTTGTTTACGCGCTATGCAATACAGCAGTTTCATAATGACATATAATTTCATATGTTTAAAATATAAGATTTTTGGTGTAAACAAGTGCATATATTTAATATGCGCTTGTGTTGTTGGGTCAAAACACCTTCAAGCTTGGCCTTGCTACATAAATAGTAGATAGATAGATAGTACAGTGCCAAAACACCCAACTTCAAAGTTGAAATATTATCATCACATTTCTTCGAAATATAGTATATTGTCATCCAAAAATCCTCTAAAAAAATATAATTTGGGTCCACGTTTGATGGATTCGAATTTTGAAACAAGATCACATCCCATTCGATATGATTTTTATATCATAAATTATTTTTTTAAAATAATTAGAATTCAAATGCCAATATTAAAATTTTAGAAAGGTGAAGCCTCGTGAACATAACCCCCCTTTTGTCGTCTTCGTTGAAAGAACCCTCATCCTTGCTTCGTTGCCCTCCTTTCATCTATGGTAAGTAAAATTGCTACACATCGTCATTATTAGTTAATTGAAGATCAAGCATGTTTATGACCAAATTAATGTAAAATTTAACATAGCATCAGAACAAGACTTCTCGATTTTAGTTTGTCGCCGTCCCTCACATCAGATCATGCTATGTGTTGGGGTTTGTTAGTAGTACACATGTTGAGAGGACATGTGAAGAATATAATGGGGGTGTTGTTTCACATGGAAAATATAAGATCAAGGTCTTAAGCATTCATGTAAGGCTAAGAAGTTATTATATTCATTATTAATTAATTTTGGGTTATAACTTTATTAGACTTGTGTTTATTGCTTGCTTAATTAAGGCCCAATAGACATAAAATTTAACAGTTTATCAATATTAAGTGTTAGCGTTTCCTGATCGAGTGATGATATGTATTTTGCCATAAAATACTTTTAAATGTGTTGCCTAATCTTAAATTAATGTATTTTATAATCTAAAATCACCAAATTCTCAATGATTATACTTAATTATAAATAACTAACTTTGATATGTGTTAGCTATGCCAACGAAGCATTAAATGACACTTAATCGGATCAACGTTATCCATGTGGGCATGTAATTTACGTGTTTTCAGAAATATAGCAAATTATGGATAAAAAAAATTTTTGTTCTCAATTTATAAGTTGTAGTATGCTACTACTATTCGATCATACTATTCTTTTTTAATTTAAAAATATTATAATATAATTTTTATGTTAAAACAAGATATTTAAAAACCACAAGACATTTATCATTTCACTTCCTAATAATATTCCACTAGTAATTCCATGCAAAACTAGCTCTTCAGTCACCCAATTAGTAAACTATGACATGCATAATCATCCGTTTGTCATTTTAATTGGTTTATTATTATTCAGTGTAGCTCAGCAAACCTCTAAGACGAGATAATCAATTGGTAGTTAGTTAAGAGTTCTACTCATAATAGTTGATAACGAGTTATTTTAGATTACCTGACAAAAACATGCATTGACAGTGACTTATAAATCCCTCCCCCCAACCCAAAAAAGGATCTTCTAGTAAAGATCTTTAAAGATATTGTGGCATTTTTAATTGGAAAACAGAACTAGAGCTGTCCCACATTGAATAATTATAGCTTCTCAATTATGTGGACAAGTTAATGAATTACTCTTTCTATTATTGATTTATTTTTGAAATAAAACCTTATTCAAACTTATGGATATAGTCATACTTGATATTAAAAAAAAAATGCTAATAAGTTGATTAAGCTGCAAATATATATGTGACGCATGCACAATTCCCTCTTTTCTCCCCTATCCATAGGCATAAATAAATATTTTATAAAGCAGCAGAATTTCAGACACTAGGAAGGATCAACCAGAAGAAAGTACCCATGCAACAATGCAACATGAAATAAAATACATTAAGATAATAGACTTAGAAAATACATGACCGTAATCTTCTGAGCCTTCTTTTCTTTCCCAACAGGTAATACGTCAAATAAAGTTCAAAACACCTAACATATAAAGACAAGGAGAAAGAAAAAGACAAATAAGAACACCAACATCGAAAGGGAGTCAGAAAATCCATGTTTTCTTATCTCGCCCAACCCCACATTCCCAGCTTTTGGCAGAACATGATTATGGATTCAACGTCTCCAAGTGCCTTACTCATCAAGTTCTCAATGCACCCTACATCACATCAACACAATTCATCAACTGTCAACAATGATATTACCAGTAAATCCAAACCAATATTATCCCAAGTCACATTTAGTTTCCTTTTTTAGAATTTATTATGGCATAAAAGCTAATATCAGAGGGTGTGTTCTCACTGACAAAAATTCCCACAATAGAAAACACCACAACTGAATGATTAAACTAGAACGGGTTATATCACATCTACTGACCAACGCATATGTACCCAACATCCCCTTAATGTGGCACCGGAGAGACATGCTATAAGATTTTGTAAGCCTGATACCAGGTTAATAGCCAATTAAGAGATATTAAACTATAAATATGTACCTAAGAATTAATTGGTCACGAATTTTATATGCATTGACCTTTGCACCTGCTATGTACCGAAAAAGAACCAAAACAATGTCTCACATTGAGTCTAGCCGGGGGACGTGCACTGTGCAATAACACAGACATACAACCGGCATCTAACTTGATATTACTTCATTTACTTGAGGGAAAAGAAATCCGGAGCCACAATAACCAGAGTTGACGTTGAGTTGATCCCCTTAACATCTAGCCATGTACGATCTTCTCCCCATTTTTGAAAGAGATGGTTAATTAATTATATAAATGAGAAAATGATGTATATTGAAGTGCATTAGTAGCATTAAATGCACTCCCAATTAATTTTGTAGGTATTCTTCTTGTAAATGGCATTGACAATGGTTAGCTTAGCTAGTAGGGAAGTGAAAGAATGCATTACTTGGAGCAGTCAATGGATGGGTCAAGTTTGTAGGGAATATTGACCCCACACTTGCCAGGGACGGAAGCAGCGACTGCAAAGTTGGCACTTGGCACAGCACTAGCTATCTGTTTTAGGCATCTACAGACAGCCTGGCGGTCTGTGGTGGCCTTGGCGGCATTGTTAAGGGCCCTGACCCCGCCACAACAAGCGGGGGAGATCACTCCACTACCACCAGACCTAAGGTAATCGACGCAGGGGAGGAGGCTCTGGGTCACCTGACCACAGGTGATCGTGGCTTCTGCCTCGGGTGCCACTACCACTAAGCCCATAACAACCAGCATGGCCCAAGCTAGTTGCTTCAAGTTAGCCATGAAATATGGTAACGTTATTTGTTACTTAGATCTGATATGGGAAATACGTGATAGTGAGTTGGTTCTAATTTTCAACGGCTTGTGTACTTGGTAGCGTCTTGTGGTGTGAGTTTGATGAAAGGGATCCCAGGTTTATATAGAAGATTAGACTGGTGGAATTGAAGGAGAAGGACTAACGGTGGTTGCTGGTTTTTAATGGGGACTGCTCGGGTTGGTGCGCATCTAGTGTATTGGATCTGTTTGCGTAAAAGCAGTGATATGTAGCGGTTTAAGTACAAGCTCATTTTGGGCTAGCTACTATAATAAGCATCCATAATCCAACTATATATGTTAGGCATGTTATCAATAGATGTTGATTTAGGTTGTGTGATGTAGATTCCTTTTGATCTTGAACTTGAGGCTATCACATTAAGAACCTTTTGTCAAAAAGCTCTAACATCTATAGATAGACAGTATCTCAACTCTTATTAGTAGAGGTCCAAAGACCAAATAAAGGCTATACAAATATTTTAAAACTAAATAAGTTCGTTTAGTTGAGTTTAGGTTGAAATTAAATTCTATTAGGAACATAGGAAATATTCCATTTTCTTGTGGCTTACCATTTAATTTACTCTTTCATGTCTTCGTTCATTAGGCTATTTTTCGTGCGAGAGATAAGGGTTACTTTAATCTTGCATTAGCATGAATTAAATGTGTACAAACTGCGGTAATGCTGAGTTATTGTATCGCTCTGACATTTTAGAGTAAGCATAAAGTTAGTTAGTAGCTATCTAAATTCCCCATATTACCAAATGCTTTTAGAATGCAACTTATGTTTGTTAGAGTAAGAACATGGAATTTGTTCCGTGAAGACCAAATCAGTGGTATTAAGCATGCTTGTAGGTCGCTATTTTACTTCACTCAATCACAATAAATATTGTCTTGAAACATCGATTGATAACCTAAACATATATATATTGGTCTATTCCGTAAGGGCCAATTATTGTGAAATTTAATGCAATAAGGAAATTAAGCATATATAATCTCCATTGAGTGACAAAAGCTTAGTGAATGTAAAATCTAGCTAATCAAATTAAACCTTACAATCATTAGCCTACGCATTAGTACATGTGTCAGAATAGTAAGTTTGTATCAAGTGAAAGAAGTTAAAGCATTAATTTATATTAAAAATTACGAATTACTCAGCCATTATTTTAGCTCGAATGAAAACTTTCTTTTCTAATAGAACATCAAATTATATTTAAATTCACAATCCCTCCTAGATCTCTTGCAAAGATTTTTTCTTAAAAACGAAACGAGTACTTTAATGAGACGAACAGAAATGGAATCACTGTCTCTCGAGCCTGACTAGGAAATGAAACGAGTGGGATTTCCTTTGTAGTTGTTTTAGCTCCATACGACCGACCCACAGAAAAAAAAAAAAAAAAAAACTCCATAAGAAGTTAGGACAGTCAGTGACAATGCCATGTGAACTCAGCAAGGGAAAATTTAATGAGTTATTTATGGCCGTGCCTTATTGGATACGTGTAGGGATCGAACAACAATTAGGGCCCTCTAGCCCTTAAATTCGATTACGACAGAAATTGGGGACAGATGACAATCATCTAAACATCATAGTCCCTACTCCTGAATTCAACCGTCTTTAGCGGCGAATTAACTACTATCTTTTTTATTATTATGTTCAATACGTTTCAATTCGATCGTATCGGTTGTTATTGTGGCGTTATTCCTAAATCCTAAAATTGTAATAAAATTAGATAATACTTTGAGGAAAAGAGGGTTGAATTAATTATGTGACTAATTGTTGAGATTTAGGACTTGTTTTATTTCACATTAGATACAGCTAATAGATGTAAGGAACTATAAGAAGCTGTAAAGAGTTGTAAGAAGTTGTAAGGAGCTGTAAGGAGTTGTAAGAAGGAGCTCTTATAAGGAGTTGTTGAATGTTAAAGAAAATCTATATAGGATGTAAAAAGATGTAAGAAACTGTAAGAAGATATGAGGAGATGTAAGAAGATCTAAGAAAATATAAGGATTATGTTAAGGATGTAAGGAGATGTAAGAAACTGTAAGGAGATGTAAGCTGTTAACTAAATCCTTAAAAATGCGAAATAGAATAGGACCTTATTATAAGTACACTGACATCTTGAAATTAGGGCTGGAATGAAACCAATACCATCTGCCGAAGCCTCGGGTTTGACTCACTAAAATTCGGCAAGGGCTCAAGTCAAACTTAGCTCAAGCCAAGCACAAGCTTGTGTAAAAGTGGGCCGACCAAGCCTGATCCTAGAAAAGTTCTGATCAACTCGGCTCAATTGGCCTAGTTTAATTTATTAGTTCGTCTTTTTCTTAAGGACTTGTATAGAGAACGTGAAATTATCATCAAGATCAACAAAATCTTATTTTAAGTATCATTTGTTGAATCAAATGCAAAAATGTGGAGTTTTACCTGGATTATAGGCTTGAATTTGGAAACTTTTAAACAAAAACAAAGAAAAAATAAACCCAGTTGAGCCTTGCCAAGCAATTTGCACACCAATCCAAGCCCGAACTTTACATGCTCGATGAGCTTTAAGCTAAACTTTTATGTAATTAAAGCTGACCTTGAGCTTAGTCAACTCAAGGTAGTGACACCCCCGCTTGAGATATGTTTGAATCGCTTATAACTTAGTAATTATGATTTTCTTTAAGAATTGATTGGGCAAGTTTAGAGAAACTTTTAGGAATATTATTGTGGAAATAACTTGGGATTTAAATAGATGATTTATTTTGGGTAGGTTTTATTTGAGTGATATTTTCTTTTTTGAAGGATAAAGCCAAAGTTGCCTGAAGAATGAGGAAGCCAACGCCTACACTACATGGAATGCGCTGTATAAGGCATTCTTAAGCAGCTACTTCCCTCTAGGCAAAATTGCAAAGCTTAGGATAGATTTCATCTCTTTCACTGAACAACGTGGTGAATCGTTGTAAGAAGCCTAGGATAAAATATACGAGTTGCAGAGACAATGTCCTTATCACAATTTTCCTAACTGGCTATTAATCTAGAATTTTACGATGTCCTTGTATGAAGATTTCTGTGGATGCTATAGTAGTGGTGCTCTCATAGGGACGTCTACAGAAGCTGCTAAGGCCTCTCTTAAAGGAGATGAGCTCTAGTAACTATCATTGGCCTAATGAAAGGGCGATCCTTAAGAAAAGCATGTGCAAATCTGAGGTTGATGTCATGAATCTTCTAGCCAGTAACGTGGATGGGCTTACACAACAGTTTGATTAGCTTGGTGCTACTCCTACTCTTGGTAGCTCTTCTAGTTCACCACATGGAGTTTGTGTTTTTTTTTTGTAAGATTAGTGGTATGTTGGGGGCACACATTTATTGATTGTTATAATTGTCCTCCTACCATTGAACATGCCCATGCCCTACAGAATTATAGAGTTTAGCCCTAGAACAATCCTACTCTAATGCCTACCATCGTAGATGGAGGAATCGCTCTAATTTCTCCTATATAACTCTTTGCCCTAGAACTCCACTCAACCTCCTAGTTTTCAATGTAGAGCTCCCTATGACCGTCCCCTTTAACACTCCTTAATAGAGACCTAACCTAGGGCCCTTAGAGAAGATTTCATTCACACTCACTCCAAAACAAATCAAGCCTTTACTAAGTCCATCAAGTTGATTAACTCTAGGTTAGATAGCATAGCCACTTACCAAAGGCTTTGACACTTAGACAGCTCAGGTAGACTAGAAGATCAGTCACTTGTCCCAAACTTAGGTCAACCAAAGGCAAATCCTAAAGGTTATGTTAAAGCAAGTTACCTACTATGTTTTCAAGAGCAGGGGAGTTTCTCTATCCCTTTTGTTGATATATGGCATGTAGATTCAGAAGGCTCTTTATGACTTGGGAGCTAGTGTAAGTTTGATTCCACACTCTCCCCCCCCCTCTCTCTCTCCCTCTCTCTCTTTATGCACGACGCTTCAGCAAGATGACTTGAAACGCACTTGCATCTTTATTTATTCAGCATACTGTTCTATTAAGTATCCAATGGGTCTTTTGGAAGATGTTCTTGTTTAAGTGAGCTAGTTCATCATCCATAAGAGTTTATGGATGTGGATGAAAACTTTTAGACTCCCATTATTCTAGGAAGATAGTTTCTGGGCATCATAGGAGCGACGATTGATGTTCCTACATGCAAGATCGCCTTTCACATTTATGGTAAGGGAGTACGTTCTATCTCCCTCTGCAATAGCTTACCTTGTTTCCTATGCAGTTTCCTCTCTCAGAGTCATTAATGGGGAATGGGTGTAGTGGATCCGAGCTTCTCAAAAATGGATCAACCTCCAAAGTTCTTACTAAGCTTTGAAGAGGCCAATATCCCTCATCGGGATGTGCTGGATTTTATGCAAGTGCTTGAAGTTCTGGCCCTTTTGCATTTAGGCCACCAGTCTAAGGTAGTTTAAGGTAATGGTAAGGCTATGGACCTAAAATGAGCACCTTTTAAGAGGCAATCCAAGCAGTTACTTGCTTCATCCCAAAAAAAAAAAAAAAAAAAAAAGAACGCAAAGAGAGAAAGCGTTGTCCCTACTGCTGTCCCTTGAGTGCATTTACATTTCTATTGCGCTGTAAGTTTTCTTCCTCCTGTTATTCAGCTACTGCATATCTTTTTATTGGGAACAATGCAAATCTCAAGCATGGGAGGAGAGTTTGAAAATCTAGGGTGGTATTATTGTTTTGGGGGCTTGGTTGTGTTTAAGCCTAGGATAGATAGGATGCTCCCCAGCCACGTGTTATAGGATATGGTAAGTGAGAGATAGCCGCCAAGAGAACCTACGAAATTCTCAATAAAGAGGAGTGGGATTTTCCGGCTTTAATAAATTCTGACTGTCAGAAACCTCTGACACTCAAATCAGTAAGGGAATTAAGAACAGAGAATTAAGAATAAAGAAAGTTTAGGTCGTTTTTTGGCTTGTCTATGAGTTTTACCCTAGTGTTGGCGATTTAGAGGTTTAGAAGAAATCTATTAGAGATTTTGTCTTAGAATTCTAGTCTTACGTGAATTACATTTCCTTTCTAAATACTTCTATCTCCTAGGCATTTTCCTCTTTGCAGGAGATCCAGTTGAGATTGTGATCTCATCCCCTTTTCCCCTAGTAAAGGTAAGCTTAGGCAGTTCTTTGGGAAATTGGGCCCAGTTTGCCTTATGCTTCACTTAGTTCTCAATCTAAGACCTAAAGCCGTGAGCTTCAAAATGAATTCAAGCTTTCGACCAGGCTTCATTCATGGATTAATTTTGAGTGCCTAATTTTCTGTATTCTACTTAGATTATGGCCCTGTTTGGCATTCAGCTGTTAGCTATTAGCTGATTGCATTAGCTATTAGCTGTTAGCCGATTGTATTAGCTGTTTGACTTAGCTGATTGCAGTAGCTGTTTGTGAAAAAAGTATTTGGTGAAATTAGCTATTTCTAACAAAGCTATTTGATAAAATTCCACTTATGCTCATTATTTAATTTCATTATTTTTCTAACAAAATAATTTTTCATTGGATATTTTTTTTTTTTGATATGAATTATGAATTAAGACTTATGTGATATATAAAATTACATTTATACTTTTTCCTAATTTTAGTACTTATTATCAAAATATATTTTTAATGTTAGATGTTTTCTTTTTTAATAGCAATTGAAATTATGTGATATAAAAAATATTTATATATCACGTAAGACTAGCTAACATAAATTATTTGTTAAATTAAGAAAGCATTAAAATTAAAAGCATTATCTTCAACATCATGACCATCCACAACTCTTGTCCCAAAAAAGAAAAAAATAAATTGAAAAATTTAAAGTATAAGCATCCAACATTTGGGAATATCATTTGTAAATGACATATAATGTAAATTCGTCGAAATTATAAGGTTAGCATGATCATTATAATAGTAAATATCAAAACGTTCTTTAAAAAAGGTATCCCAAAGAGCTTTTTGTAAAAGAGTTTTTTAGGTATAAAAAGCTAATGTAAAAAGCTAATCAACCAAACACTCCAAAGAGCTTTTTAACCAGAGTCAAATAGCTAATACTCCCCAAAAAACTCTTTTTGCACCCAAAAAGCTCTTTGCCAAACATGGCCTATTTCCTCCTTGAGATTCAATTGATTTATTAATTAGGTCGACCTCAAGCTAAGTGGCTTCACTTGGGTTATGTCACTCTTTAGGAGTATGCCCACTTTTGAAGTTGCCCTAGGTCTAAGGCATTACAAGGTTTATTTTGACTCCTTTCATGTAGGCGAGCTCCTTTATAAAGAGTCTTTTGAATGTATTTCCTATTGGATTCTCTAATTCAATTTTTGGAAACGATTTTCTAACTAATTTTTTTCATATCTTAGGAGATTTCTTATCGGCAGTAATAATCTATCCCATTAATATCTTTGGTTCGAAGTGTCAGCAATTAACTTTCTTACTAACTTTGATCTTCTTACCATTTTCTTATGTGCTCAATGATGGGTAAGGTTTTCTCGATTTTAACAAGATATTTGATTGGATATCTACTGCGCCTTGGGTTTTTCTCTCCAAAAATAAGATATTCTCTCATCCAAATTTTGGATGCAAGTATCCATTGACTCCACTAGAATTTCCATTAGATTTTTAAGATGTTCTTAATTCCTTTTCTAAATTCCAATTTCTTTGAGTTTACAACTAGTTCCTTCTATAGAGGCTCGTGGAGGTTATTTTCCAATTCGGATTTCAAAAATGCCTAACATTGGAAATTGGAGATCTATGTGGACTACTTGTGATGCTTTATCATTCCGTCCTAGCTTCTTGAGGGGCTAGTTGACTAGAAGTTTGCTCTGGGATGATTTCGAAGAGTGCATGGCTTCTTTGTCAGAGGAATATTGGCTATTAGTCCTTGATAACGCCACCCTCCATGAAGTGGCATACCATGTTTCGAAGTACCTCCATTTAGGTGTTATGATTTCTAATAGAAATAAAGGTTAATCGTAAACGTGCAACTTATTAGTTGTAACACTTGAGGGTCAATTCACATGGATGGTTATGACATTTGATTGCTAATAGTCCAATTTAGTGGACTAATTTAATTAAACTAGACATTACTTTTGACCAAATGAAACTAATTAATCATCTTATATGACTAACTTAAAAAATAGGCACTAAAAAACAAATAATATGAAGATCTCTCTAACACAAACAAAAATTCAAAAGCTCAAGAATTAAAAAAACTAAAAATAGAGGTCAATTTTTTTTAAAAAAAAAATTGAGCTGAATCTCTATTACCAAACCACTAGACCATTGCTTGTGTTCATGTAAATTGCCTGTTGAAATTGTTCTGGGCAAGCTAACAAACCAGAATCGAACTTCAATTTGTGAAACAATGCCGAGTAGAAGCAGAAATAGAGCAACCCAAAATCAAAGTAGCAACCCTTCCAGAGTCAAACCCAGAGCACAATTTCAAAAGAACAACAAAAAGGAACAGATTAAAACTTGAATGAAACTCAAACAATTTCACAAATGAACACTTGTATTTGCCAGAGCTATAAGTAATTACACAAAACTTGAAGGCCTGCGCCAGATCTCAAACTAAAAGAAAATGAAGAACTAGTAATGCCTTGTTCTAGTACTGCCTACTCTCTACCTCCTTCTTGAAGTGGCTTGCTCTCTCCAATTAGAGCTCCAATCGAACTCTTGATGTGCCATTAAACTAAATTAAGGCTTTCCATTTACTACTTGTAATTATCGAGTTGATGATAGATAAGTAACGGTCATAGCTGTGTCGCAGCTGGCATTTGGGTAATAGGACTTCTAGAATGAGCAGGCCTATACACGAAGAGAGCTAAAAGGAGGCAGGATCACATGCTAGGCACGTGACGCGAGTGTAGATGGACCGCAATTGCTTGGCCATTCTTCGGGCCTTTTTTATTCTTTTGGATCCACTTGGTCGAACTCTTTTCTTCCAACGCTTTTAGCACACAATTTGTTCATTTTATTCAAATTATCATAATTCCTATAAAATAAACAAAAATATAATTAAATTCTAATTTAATTATATCTTTTAAGAAAATATTAGATAATAAAAGGGTATAAAAGAACATAATTTCAGGTTAAACAGTACCCCATATCTAAATTCTTCTCATCCTCGAGTAAAATAAAATTAGAAATCCTAGAAAAAGAAAATAAAATCCTCACTCAATTTTGTAGGAATCACTGTTTCACTTAGCATGTGTCACATGTGCAACAAGTTCTTTAAACCCCCAGGGTACCCCTAGTGAACGAAAGGTCTTGTGAGAGTTTGTAAAAGATATACTCACAAAATCTTAAAAGAAAATTGGAAAAAATCAAAATCAAAAATCTTTTGGTGTTTTCAAAGTACATATAACATTAGGGAAAAATATGCACACATTCCAATCAACCGTATCACTCAAGTAACCTAAGCATTAGATCACATATAAACATAATGTGTATATCAAGAAACTCTTAGTCCTCACTGATGAAATCTATACACAATCTTTCACTCCACTTAAGAAATATGATCAAGCATGACTGGTATAACCTTACTCTAGGGACAAGTGAAATAGTCCCACTCATGTGTTTAAAATATCACAAGGTTCACACAATTCATATTCCAATCGTATAAACTACCATAGTCTTGCTAAGATTCTCAATTCATCTGCTAATCATACAAACTACCATAGAATTGCTAAGATTCCCAATGTTTTGCCCATGAACCTCTTGTTATTTTTAGACATTATTTACAAGGCATAAGTTAATACTATTGCTTTCATAGAATTTATTGCTACTCTTCCAGCAGGGATATTGCATATAGATGTTATGTTTACTGCCACAAAGTTTATGAGCATTTGATGAGTTAGGCCACTCTCTTTTTGTAACACCCCTTTACCCCCGAGAGGCATCACACCGCCGGGATCTCCCGAGGGAGACCCCTAAGGCTGTCGTAACTAAAAACTTCCTTAAAGATTTAACCTAACTCTAGGTTAGTTAGAAGATCCTGAAACGAAACTGTAAGAGTTCCGCCTAAAATTTGCATCATTTATAAAATTTGGATGCAAGTTAAGGGGTACCTGGTGACATTACAACCAAATTCAAAGAAAGTAGGAGTTCTCCACGAGTTGCACACTCGAGATTAGGGCTTATGCCATTACAACATTCATTCAAATCATTTACACAATTTGAAATTAGGCCAGAGCCGACTACATGCTTACTAATTACGTTCCATCAACCAAAATAGGAAGACAAGCAGCTTCACAAAACACAGCTTCACAGGAACACTTTTAGAAACGACAGGTAGTCCTATGTCAGATAGCAGACATGGTTTTTCATTCATCACCTGGGGAAAAAAGGAAAAGGAAATGAAGTGAGCCACCACATGCTCAGTGAGTATTCCTCCACTTCTTAAAATAAAAACTTTACAAGCAATATTACTTATAATATTCACTTAATAAGCAGTTAAGTAGTACTATCATTGTATTAAGCTACGTGACACAGATTGTAGACACTTGGCTAGACATTCAAGCATGATAGATTTTTATTTTCGAATAACAATGGCATACTAGGAACTTGCTTACACAATATGCACTTCTAAACTTAAATACTTGATGCGCTATCACTTACTTACTCAATATGCACTTTTAAACTTCATTACGTGATGCACTATGAGAACATCACCACATACTACTTTGAAGTCATGTACATCCATGCTTAGAAATCCTTTTTCGTTAGGCACGTGTAGAAACTTTCTTTTCTTTCTTTGCAAACACTTTTTATAATCTCTTAAGGTTAATATTCCTTAAAGAAATCTCTTCGTATTGGCCTTTTAAGACCCTTGTAAGTTATCATTTAATCCGGTCTCTTGATAGCCCTTAAGACTTTCTTTCTTTCTGAAATACTTAAAAAGGCTACACGCTGACTGTTTTCTTACTCATTAGGAAAGTAATCTGGATATAAGATCATCATAAAGTGTTGGTTGGGAGAGATCTATACTCAATTCCAGTGAGATTAACTCACACTGAGCTCTTACTCCAGAAATGGCAACTAACTTTCGGGCCTTAACCCTCGTCAGGGTCTCTAGGGATTACTCCCTAAGCTAGGAATTGCCCCGTTCAAGTAGGTTCACTCCCATCTATGTCCTTAAGCATTTATCTTAGCCATTTAAAACATCTGGTCATAACAACTAGTAACTTTGTTGTTTTTTTTAGTAAAATCATTTATCATACAACTCACACCTTTGTAAAATGTTTTAGGGATTTTCCCGTTCAAGCAGATTCACTCCTAAACCATGTTTGTGTAGCTAAAATAGGCCATTGCTTGCTACAAGTCATGGCTATTATTAATTTAAAACACGAGAAACATTTTTTGTCAAAACACCACTCTCACACACATATTGCATCTTAGTCATATAAAAGGAGAGGGATTTACACGTATCACATTCAAGAACTTCATAATCATTTCAACACAATGAACTACACATGGCCTCGCAATCCATGCGATTGCAGTAATCACAACCCAGACTCCTTCCTCACATAGCAGCCAACCACAGGAAACCTCGAACCACTCATAGTTCTGCCTCAAACCGTCCAACTACCATCTTGGTTTTAATTTCACAATCTAGTATTCCAACCATTATGATATACTAAAAAGAGATACGTAAACTTACATAACTTATCAATGATTAACTTACCAAGCAAGCAAACAACATTTAGCAGTACGTTGCAGCCGACGGTTATAACCCTACATATATATATATATATATATATATATATTATATATATATATATATATATTATATATATATATATATATATATATATTATATATATATATATATATATATATATATATATATATATATATATATATATATATATATATATATATATATATATATACACGTATATTATGTATTACCACACACACACACACACACACACACACACATATATATATATATATATATATATATATATATGTATGTATGTATGTTCATACGACATTAACTTGAAATGAACACTTAGTAAGCTGAATTAAACTAACAAAGCATGAAACATGATTACATTCATGTATTGTAGTTAAGGGGTAAACATGCTCATTTCGTCATTCGAAAGTTGTTTTTTAGAAGCATAATTTAACTAAATTGACAAGCATCGATTCGAGACATTCATTCATTGTTTCGAAGTTACATTTCAAGCCTAATTAAGTCATTTAAGCACAATACGATTGAAGGCGTTCGTTTATTACATCGAAGTTACTATTCAAGCCTAATCAAGTCACTTAAGTATAATATGATTCAAGGCATTCATTTATGACATCGAACTTACTACCCTATCCTAATTAAGCCATTTAAGTATATGATGAATGAAGGCGTTCGCATTTATAATTCAAAGCTACTGTCAATAGCGTATACATGCACAATCTAAATCGAACTAAACTCAAGCATAACCAACAACATAGCTACGACCTATGGACAGATTCTTGCATATTCAGCAGCATAATCACAGCCTAAGGTCAGATTATTTCCAAGCATCTTTTAAGCAACCTGATCATGAATATTCTAAGCTTAAGTTAACACAAACTGAGGTATGCATAATTGAATGGCAGCAAGCGAAATCTGAGCATAAACAGTCTGGTTGTGTATGAACGAATACAAATTCACCACACAGCACATTTTCAATCATTCCTTGGCATTTCTAATAAACTCAACTAGCCCTATTCTAACATGCAACATCAATCTTAGGAGGGGAGAAACACTTACCTAATTTTAGCCCTAATTCGACCTAAAAAGCTGTAGTAGTGTGCCCAAATATGCCCAATCACCCCAAGCTCAAAGCCCTTTCCCGAACAGTTGCAAGGCCCAAACCCTAACTCTCAGTTCTAGTGGCATTTTAAGGTGTTTTGGGTCAAATTCGGCCCCCAAATTTTTAGAGAGGTCGAGTGTGGTGTGGGTGGCTAGATTACGGCACGTGGTTGGTGAAATCGGGGTGGACGACGCGTGTTTTCTAGTTAATTCAGCTGCGAGAAGAGGGGGAGTGAGAATGGTGGTGGTTGGTGGCCGGTGACGAGTGGGTAGGGGACCATTGGTCTCCTTCTCTCGTCAGCGACGCGTGGCAGACAGCGTTGAAGCTAGACGGCAGCCGGTGGTTGCCTGCGAGAGAGGGAAGGTGGCGATTTGTAGAGAGAGAGAGAGGAGGGTCGGGGTTTCGGGTTCTCATCCCCGAATTCAGCCCCCCTATTTTACTAATTTCTTTTTTTTTGGTTCACTTAACACAATAACTGCTAGATCCTAATCTCAAACTCGTTAGCAATTGGACTAAACTCGAGTTGAATATCCTATAACTGGCATTCTAATTAAATTCAAAAGTTGACTAAATCAAATGATTAATGATTTTGAAGGCAAGAGTTTGAATCGATTCTAAAAATAAAACATTCTAAATGACTAACGATAACAACAGTAACAATAGAATAACGATGTTTCATTTTAGTAAAATTGATTGTTAAACACACACAGTAAGGGCATAATATCCTTGATAAAAATAATTAAAATGCTGCGTGACAAACTTAGCAACTGAACTTGTTAGTCGTCAATGGAAAGAAAGCGCGACTCTTACACTAAATTCAAGCCAAGCAATTACAGAAACTCATTTTGTTGGCATTTGTTCACAAACACATCGATGGCCACATACAACAATCATATCTATAGGTACTCTTATGGTCTCACGAAAAGTCATCTAGGCAAGTATACATGAATACAACCCTCTTTTAAAACCTAAGGTCGGGGTTTTGCCTCGAGGTTTGTTGCAACTGTTTGGAGTTGGCTAACAATTAACCAACAAGGGTAGGAACGACGGTATTATTGGTATTATGGATATACATTGAGGTTTTGTGACGCATTTGTCTCATAGGTACTTATGGAGGTCCGAGGAACTCCTAGTACAGATGGGAAGGTTTTACTTTTTACTATGAGCATCCTTGCTTCTACACTTGGTGTTTGTGCGAAAGAAAGCATTGGGAAGGCATAGATTATCGTCCTATGAGGTAACGAGGTGATGTATGTGGTGTAACAATTCCAAAGTCTACTAGGTTCTTTCTCCCTTGCACTTTTTAGGTGTATTGGGGTTTGATATAGCCAGGACACTACCAAGAAGCGCTAAAATAACCTTTTGAAAACTAGATACCCTAAGTCTTTTTCTGTCGATTTAAAACAAGTAGTGATTGCAAAATGAAACCTTTTAGAAACCTACCGTGTAGGTCATGGTTTGTGTGCGTACATTCTAGGAATGACTGAACTTAGTTTTAGAATTGCGAGGATGAAATTCTTTTAAGGGAGAAGAGTGTAAGACC
>JAKOGI010000838.1:0-12500 GCA_029747015.1 Carnegiea gigantea | reverse complement strand
CACTTTTAAACATCATTACGTGATGCACTATGAGAACATGGCCACACACTACTTTGAAGTCACATACATCCATGCTTAGAAATCCTTTTTCGTCAGGCACGTGTGAAACTTTCTTTTCTTTCGTTGCAAACACTTTTTATAATCTTTTAAGGTTAATATTCCGTAAAGAAATCTCTTCGTATTGGCCTTTTAAGACCCTTGTAAGTTTTTCTTTTAATCTGGCCTCTTGATAGCCCATAAGACTTTCTTTCTTTCTGAAATACTTAAAAAGGCTACACGCTGACTGTTTTCTGACTCATTAGGAAAGTAACATAGGCATAAGATCATCATAAAGTGCTGGTTGGGAAAGATCTACACTCAATCCTAGTGCGATTAACTCACACTAAGCTCTTACTTTTGGGATGGCAATTAACTTTTGGACCTTAACCCTCATCAGGGTCTCTAGGGATTACTACTTAGGCTATGGATTCCTCCGTTCAAGCAGGTTCACTCCTATCTACTGTCCCTAAGCACTTATCTTAGCCACTTAAAACATCTGGTTATAACGAGTAGTAACTTTGTTATTTCTACTGGTAAAATCATTTATCATACAATTCACACCTTTGTAAAACGTTTTAGGGATTCTCCCATTCAAGTAGGTTCATTCCCAAACCATGTTTGTGTAGTTAAAATAGGCCATTGCTTGCTACTAGTCAAGGCTATTATTATTTTAAAACACGAGAAGCATTCTTGTCAAAACACCACTCTCACACACATATTGCATCTTAGTCATGTAAAAGGGGAGGGATTTACACGTATCACATTCAAGAACTTCCTAATCATTTCAACACAATGAGCCACACATGGCCTTGCAATCCACACGATTGTGGTAATCACAACCCAGACTCCCTCCTCACATAGCAAAAACCTCGAACCACTCATAGTTCTACCTCAAACCGTCCAACTACCATCTTGGTTTTAATTTCACAATCTAGTTTTCTAACCATTATGATATACTAAAAAGCGATATGTAAACTTAAATAACTTACCAATACTTAACTCACTGAGCAAGCAAACAACATTTAGCAGTGCATTGCAACCAACGGTTATAACCATATATATATATATATATATATATATATATATATATATATATATATATATATATATATTCATATGACATTAATTTGAAACGAACGCTTAGTAAGCTGAATTAAAGTAACAAAGCATGAAACACGATTACATTCATGTATTGTAGTTAAGGGGTAAACATGCTCATTTTGTCATTCGAAAGTTGTTTCCAAAGCTACTTCATAAGCATAATTCAACTAAATAGATACGCATCGATTCGAGGCGTTCATTCATTGTTTCGAGGTTACATTTTAAGCCTAATGAAGCCATTTAAGCATAATATGATTCAAGGCATTCGTTTATTGCATCGAAGTTACTATTCAAGCCTAATTAAGCCACTTAAGCATAATATGATTTAAGGCGTTCATTTATTGCATCGAACTTACTACCCTAGCCTAATTAAGCCATTTAAGTATATGATGAATCAAGGCATTTGCATTTATAATTCAAAGCTATAGTCAAGCAGCATATACATGCACAATCTGAAGCGAACTAAACTCAAGAATAACCAACAACATAGCTACGGCCTATGGATAGATTCTTGTATATTCAGTAGCGTAATCACAGCCTAAGGTCAGATTATTTCCAAGCATCTTTTAAGCAGCCTGATCATGCATATTCTAAGCTGAAATTAACACGAACTGAGGCATGCATAACTGAATGGCAGCAAGCGAAATCTGAGCATAAGCAGTCTAGTTGTGTATGAACGAATACAAATTCACCACACAGTATATTTTCAATCATTCCTTGGCATTTCTAATAAACTCAGCTAGCCCTATTCTAACATGCAACATCAATCTGCTGAAACATTTTTGAAAATAACAGTAACTTAGGAGGGGAGAAACACTTACCTGATTTTAACCTAATTCGACCTAAAAAGTTGTAGTAGTGCACCCAAATATGCCCAATTAGCCCAAGCTCGAAGCCGTTGCTAGAACACTTGCAAAACCCAAACCCTAACTCCCGGTTCTAGTGGCATTTTGAGGGATTTTGGGTCAAATTCGACCCCCAAATTTATAAGGGAGGCCTAGTGTGGTTTGGGTGGTCGGATTCCGGAACGTGGGTGGTGAAATCGGGGCAAAAAACGACGCGTGTTTTCTGGTTAATTCAGCTGCGAGAAGAGGGGAAGGGAGAATGGTGGTGGTTGGCGACTGGTGACGAGTGGGTAGGGGACCGGTGGTCTCCTTCTCTTGCCAGCGACGCGTGGCGGATGTCGGTGAAGCTAGATGGCGGCCGGTGGTTACCTGTGAGAGAGGGATGGTGGCAATTTGTAGAGAGAGAGAGGGGGGTCGGGGTTTCTGGTTCTCATCCCCGAATTCAGCCCCCCTATTTTACTAATTTCTTTTTCTTTGTTCACTTAACCTAATAACGGCTAGGTCCTAATCCCAAACTTGTTAGCAATTGAACTAAACTCGAGTTGAAATATCCTATAACTAGCATTCTAATTAAATTCGAAAGTCCACTAAATAAAACGATTAATGATTTTGAGAGCACGAGTTGGAATCGATTCTAAAAATAAAACATTCTAAACGACTAACGATAATGACAGTAATAATAGAATAACGATGTTTCGTTTTACTAAAATTTATTGTTAAACACACACAGTAAGGACATAATGTCCTTGATAAAAATAATTAAAACACAGCTTGACAAACTTAGCAACTAAACTAGTTAGTCGTCAATAGAAAGAAAGCGCGACTCTTACACTTTTACATTGACATGTAATCTGGCCACTCCTCTTAGATATAGAGCATGGCCAATAAACCTTGATATGGGGTATAGAGTTAGAGACAGGCCCTCATCTTAGAGTCCTAATCAAACTATGTAGTCATAGAACATGGTATCCATAGAATGTTCTATATCTATTAGCACTCAATTAACCTAAGAACCATTAACTTGCAGTTTGATCATGATTGGATCCTCTTTAAGACCTAGTATGGATTTGAACTATTTAAGTAGATCCCCTAATCCTAAGATTAAATATGCCTTTCCTTGGTTTCATAGATCCCCTCAGAATTTATGCTTATTAGTCCCTATAGTTTGGCTAGTGTGTCATTGCATGCACCACTCCTAGAAGTCCCTCCTTTGTGGAGCTGATGCCTTCCTCCGTGTTTTGGTCTTCATGAGCTATCCTTTTCTTGCAGTGTCTATCCCTTAGATAGCCATATGAGCATCCCCTCTTGACTAGATCCTGGAGGACCTTTTCCAAGTCTGGTAGCCTTTTGTGTAGTGTCCATCATTCTTGTGGAAATCACAGCACTTGTCTTGGTACCTGTACTTGGATTACATCAATGGCCTAAGTTTATCCTGTTTCTTGCTCCAATTCTCCCGACTCTTATGGTAGCCTTTGTCAATCCTACTATGGCTTTATTGAATAGTTTCTTAGGGAGTAAGGAAAAATTTGTCATCCTTTGAGGTGCTGATGAAATCAAGTTACTTATTAACTAAACTAGCACATTCCTAAACAAAAAAGCAATAAAACACTAAAAAATGATGAAATAAACTAATCTAATACTAATCCCACACTAATTATGATTAGTTATGCTAATTAGTATTAATCCTACCATGAACATGCATAATCATAATTATAAAAATTCACAATAAACTAAATTAAGCAAAACATGAATCTAAACATAAGCGAAAAAATAAAAAATAAAGAACTAACTAACGAAAGCGCTAAAGTAGTTAAAGATAGAAAGAGTACCTCAAAAGCTTGAAATCCAACAGTGTTGGGCATCCATAATTGCAGTAATGGGGAAATGATTTCCTCATGGATTCTCCATTTATTCCCACTAATTTAACTCAGCTGCTCCTAATCTAATTCATTATGAACAAAGAATACACACTTGCAAAAATGATTTTTGAAACCCTAAATTAAGAAGAGAGAGAAAGCCAGAAATTTACAACATTTTAACCGAAATTAGAGAGATTAAGAGAAGAAAAGTGGGAAGAATGAGTTTAGAGAACTAGTTCATCAAATTCAAAGTGAAAATCAATCAAAGTAACCAAATCAAAGCATTATAGTAAGAGCAAAAGTAAGACAAAACATGAAATTGCAAGAAGATGAGAGTAGAAGAGAGAGAAAGTAAAGTACAACAACTTCAAACTTGATTACCCCTAAATGTGGCTACAATAACTAATGTACTTCTAATCGCTATCCTACAAACCCTAAAACTAAGCTAAGCCCGCCTGATTACAAGTGGGGGATAAATATGTTTATATAGGCTCCGAACAACAAGCTTGACACCGTCATACCATGTGAGATCTTATATATGTACACCTATTGTCTTGGTTGCTTAGGTGATTTGGATTATTAAAGTTGTAATTTCTTCCCCCTTTATGTTTATACATAAGATGTACATGTCAAGAATCTCAATCCTTATAGACTACAACCACAAACACTCAAATGATGAATAAGCTAATGGTAGAACACTAATTAAGGGAGATTGGAGTTTTCCTCTCATGCATTTAGATCATAGTAGGAGTTCACTCCAAAACTCATTCCAATGATGCCTAATACCATAAGTTACCAAAATTCTCAATTGTCCACTACTTGAATGCAAATGCATGATGAAGATCTAGATGAGTTAAAAAGAGACGTAATGGGGTTCCTGGTAGAGGTTAAGGAGTGGATAACTAATTTAGGGAAATCTCGAACTGAGTAGCCAAAAGACTAAGGAATGCCAACAATAATAACTAATATAGGCACAACAAAACATCACATCTCATTTGAAAACCACATAAAACACCCTAAAAATACATGTAGATGAGAGACTCGGGATAATAAAAAGTATCGTCACCAAGCTAACATGTTTATTCTCAATGCCTTTTTTCTTTTTTTTTTTTTCCTTTTTTTCCAAAGAATAAGATGATATGGTTAGTAATTGGCATTTGAGATCATGAAAAACACACATATTCTAACTCAAGGATGTGTTTGCATTATCATCATCCATTCACTCTACTCCTATTACGTATGAATTACTCTCAAAAGGAATGGTTTTCTTGTTAGTGTTATCATCATCCATTCACTATAACAAGCACGCTGAAAACCATGAATTACTCTTATTACACATAAACTACCTATCATAATTCAATGAAATGACGTTTCATAATCTTGGCTTAGGTATGGAAGGATGTGTTTGGCCAAAGGCTAATTGGAAAGTTCTAAAGATGCCAATCATGGAGGAGACAATACTCATGGAAAGAAATATAAAACTAAATGTGGTGAGTTAGTCTATCATGGCTCACAAATCTCATGAGTTCACCTACTGTGCTTCCTCTAAAATATTGGGGTAGAAGTTGGAGCATAACTTAACAAAAATTTTGACCAAGACCTATGATGCATACCATAAATATATACAACTTGTATCTAAGCCATAAGGAATCAATATCGATCAAGCTTGTGCACAAACTCCTCAAAGCCACACAATTTTTAAAAATTAAAATTCTGTTTGAAAATGTGTCTCTTTTCTTTCCTTTTTCAAAAAATAGAAGATATGGCCTCCTTATCCCCACACTAAAAATAATGTCCTTATCTTGGGAGCTAAGGCATCATATAACAAACAAACAACCAATACGTATTTACGAAACACAACCATAACCAATAAAAAAAATCTACAAATCAAAAACATGAACAATATAGGATTATAAAACAAAAGCATGACCAAAAATATATGTAAAATATGGAACACCATCACCGACAAACACAAAACGGACACACAAAATTGTGATCTTAGCCATCTTAGCTTAACAACATCCAAATTTCACCTCAAAATTGATAAAATCTCACGTCTAAAATCCACAGCTCTGTAAAAAAAGAAAAAGTAAAAGAAAAAGGAGAAGAAAAAAGGGATTTAGTGACCATACAAAGCTAACTAGTCAGTCTACCCAAATTAATGCCTCACAAAGATGATGTTATCGTGAGGTTAGAGGAGTATTAATCACTCTTCCATATTCAGGATCAGAGGCACCTACTTGGATGTTGTCCAAGCTTGAAGAAGTTTATTGAATGCCTAGGCATACAATTCGAAAGCGTGTAAGTAGTGAAAAGCAACCATGCACATATTAATAATATTCAATGTTTTCATAAGCCTTAGAAAAATCAAAAGAAGAATTGAAGAAGGTGGCCCGTATGATTTTTCTAAGCAAGCCCTCTAAGTTTATATGAGAAAGATTAAGGGAAGGATTATAACCTCCTCATAGACACATCAAAAGCAATCACATTTTCCCTAAGCATATCAAACAAGTAGTCCATATGGTCTAGACTCCACATTGACATCATTGTTTAAAAAAAAAAAAAATAGTTAGCAAACCTCACAAAGCCATGCTTAGGTGAAAGAGAGGGTGGTGAACTAATAGTGGAACAGAGGATCAAATCAAGGAGGTTAAGGAACACATGATTGATAAACTAAAGACAATAAGGGCACCACTCATGCATAAGCTCCTCACGTGACTCTTTTGTAGGTACCCCCTCAAAAAGAAGCTTCTTCCCAGAAATATCATCCAACTTACTAATCATATTTAGCTTATCAGGGCTAGGCTCAACCTCATATTCCTTACTCTCCTTAGGCTATCCTAAGGGAGATAGAGATGTAGGAGGTGAGGGATAACTAGGACATACTCATGGGAGTCTAGGGGTACACTACTCTCGATGAGGAATGCACATATAAGAAAATGTGAGGAGAAGTCATCATCTCCCTCAAAGTCACAAAAAAGAGTATCAACTTTTAATTTAGGGCTCAAAGGGCGAGATGACTCAAAATGGCTCAATAAGCAACTCCCAAATTAAGAAGGCCCTGTCCTAAGATGGGTCTTATACAAGACATGCCCCATGCTCTTCAAATGATACTTAACCAATTCTAATGATTGGTCTATGAATAAATTTGTCATGTTTTCCACAGATTCTTCATAGTTTTCTGTTTCTTGCTCAATTTGCTAAAGTCTAGAATAGACACAAGTGACATGAGAACAAGACTTGGTATATGGTCACAAATTTGATTATAATCACACATAAGGGGACCGCATTCAAAAGATTATAGGAGAGAGGCACAAGATCCCATAAATTATTTCTCAAAATATGATCTACCATGAAAAGCACATCGATCAATGAATAGCACCATGGATGCACAACCAAATTCCTCAAATTTATAAGTATACCCAACCAACTATTGGAGCATATTCCAAACTTCATCCACATTTTTGAAATAAAAATCGCAATACTATAAAAGAGTACGATCTACCCACACAGGTTGATTCAAGTGGTTCAACGCTTATTTCCCTTAAGTAATATCTTAGGTTTGAATCTTATAAATAGTAAAAATTTATGATGGGAGAGCTCAACCTCTTATTGGGTCAACAATAGTTCGACTCAAGTGAAATTGAGGATACAAGACCCAAAAAAAAAAAGAGTATGATCTCATAATTCACACTATCATTGACAACACACCCAAGATTTCTCATTCCTTAAAAGAGTAACCACATTGAGCACAATGATCATGATAGTCATTCATTCTATTTCAGAATATCCAAAATAATTCTTGATCATATTATGGGTAACGGCAGATGGACTGCCATTTTTTGAGATGTTCAAATTTTTTAATTTTTGGGGTTTCGGGCTTAATAATTGAAATTAAGCAAGTAATCACCACAAGCAAATCTAAAACTCACAACTATTGGACTAGCATACAAACTATTGAATTAGTATATTCAGTTTTAATGACAACAAACCCAAGTGTAAAATGCTCTTAAGTAATGTTGCTCCAAACAAAGTTCTCCAAACAGGCATACACTGTTATTTTCAATATGCGTCTTAACTTGTTTGCTGAATGTTGAGAACAAGTCTTAAGAACAGGTCTCATACCTTGATGACTCACGCTCAAGTCAAGAACACCACCTCGATGAGTTGATTGTGTGTTAAGATCAGTTCCTGAACTCAAGCAATACAAGAACAACCTGGCAAACAGGCTAGGTGTTTCAAGGACAATCCAGCAAATAGGACTTTCTGAACTCAAGCGATATAAGAACAGCCTGGCAAACAGGTTGGTCTAGGTGGTTGGGGCAGCGTATTCGTCTTGAACAAGATGACTGGATCTACAACAAGATGTCTTGGGTAATTTAGGTTTTATTTTTTAGACTCTTGTTAATATGCCAATCTTGAAAAGTCTCTAACTAACCACTCTTGAATTGGTTGCGCTATTTGCTTCAGAACACCAAGTTTGAACAACCCTGTAAACAGGGTACCTAGGGTGTTTCTGAACTGCAACGGCCAAACCCGGTCACTTTGGAAAACTTATTTTGGTTGGCCAAAAGCTCTAATATATTTTGATAAAATTCCAAGACAGCAATTTAAGCTGTAGGAAATCTTTTGATATGAAAATCACTTGGGAGATTTGCAAAACTGATTTTGGAAAATATTTACCAAAACCGAAAATATTTCTCTCTTATCCTTTGGAAAGTGATTAATTCAAAATTCAAGCTGAGATTCTTTTCCAGGTATTTCACGGCTATTTTTAAGGGGAAAAGATAGTCTTTTATCCTCCAAAATCAAATCCCTACAATATTGGGAAACTCTATCCTCATTGGATCTTTTAGCCGTTGGAATTCTCTGTGCTAAGCAAAAATCTCTCTTTGCTAAACATAGCTAATTTTATCACTTCTCCTTGTTTTTGACCGTTGGATTTTTTGTTTAAAAACTCAACATTTCACTCCCATTTAGAGAGAAGAAAAAACGAGAAACATACACAACATACGCAAAAAGGGAGAAGTGCAAAAGTGGTTTTTCTAGTGAGAAGAATTTTTCGAGCTACTCTTGAGAAAAGAAAAACCGAAACAAGTTGTGTTTAAGTTGAGCTTTCAAGATATTGGCATACTAGGACCTCATTGTACCTTACATCTGCTTAAATCAGAAGCACCCCCGTAAGGTGTTTTGTAACCCTGATCTTGGATCAGAAAAGTGAGTGAGTGGTCCTCAGTCGTGTGGACTTTGGACGTGTCCAATCTGGTGAGATTTGGACGTGGTGTAACCTTTCTTAGAAAAGAAGGTTACGTGCTTGCAAGTTGTAACAAGGTGTGTTACATTTGTAACGTGTGAAGCCCGTTAGTGAAAGTGGTTAAATCCTACACGAGGTAGGTCGTGGTTTTTCACACCTCAGTTGGGCTAGAGGTGTTTTCCACGGAAAAATTGTGTGTGCTTTATTTCCGCATTTATCTTGTTGATTTTCGCCTTTGAGCAAATTGAAAACATTTGGTGCAAACCAGTAAGAAGGTTGTTTGTAATTCAAGAACAACCTCTGCAATCAGGAGGGTGTTTGTCAGTAAGTACGCGAAAATCGAACACCACAATTCACCCCTTCTTGTGGGTAAGTACTCCTAAATTCAACACAAACACTAGGAAAAGAAAATTGATATAGTTTTCTACCACCAAACCTAGCAACAACATTGTTTTTGTGATTAGTATTTTAAGGAAAAATTTGTTGTCTTGTGCCATAAGTATACACATTAAGCCCCTGATGATTTTAGCATATTAGACCTACATGTGCTTCAATTTGCTCTAAGTTGCTTCAATCTGCTATAAGCTGCTCCAACGTGCCCCTTCATGCTTTCAACTTGCTCTAACAAAATTACTCCCAATATGCTCTATCCTACTATAACCTATTTCGACCTAATCCAACATACTCTATTCTATTAACTGTTCCTGCAAAATGCTAAAAATAAATAGGCATATGAAGAATAAAGTGATTAAAAGTAAAAAACAAAAGAAGGAGAAAGAATGATGCCAAAGAACTAATTCATCAAATACAAAGCATAAATGAATCCCAAAGTGAGTAAGTCAAAGCATCAAACTAAGAAAAAAAGCAAGGCAAAGCATGGAATTACAAGCAGATAGAAGTAGAAAAGACAGAATGAAAGTAAATTGCATAAAAGTCAAAGTTGATTAGATTTAGACGCAGCTACAATAAGTAAATTCAATCCTAATTTAATCTTAACCACTATCCTAGGGACCCTAAAACTAAGGTAAACCTGCTTGACAACAAATGGTGGATAAAGGGGTTGACTGCACTAACTTGTTAGAAGAAGAAAAGAATGTAGGAAAGGGGGTTTGGCATGCTCATGGCACTTGATATGAGCAACCCAATGTCAACAAGGATCGACCCCCCTTGCTAACTAGCACTAGCATGTCAAAATTGGCACTGTAGTGCTGTTTGGCATTGGTTGCCTTCATCTTCCTCCGAGCCTTATTGAGCTTAGATCTTAAGCCTTTTTATCTATGTTTTGACTCCAGTAAACCTCAAATGCTCCATGATTCCGGCCATGGTTTATTTCCTATAAAAAAAAAAAATAAATGGAATCTTAAACCAATCATTATTAGAATTTAAAGTGTAGGTGGAATGAAGTGTGAAATGTCACATTATTTTGCCTCAATGGGATTTCTCTTTCATGAGATACAGGTCTCTTTAGAGTTTTAGCCTACAAGTCACCTTCAGCCTTAGCAAAAGTTTCGAAATTTTGTAATTGATGTAGGCCTGAAATCTGGATCTATCATTTTTTCCTGAAGGTTGTTGAGGCCATACCTTGGTTTAGATCTATAGCAGAAAGGGTTTTCCTATTAAATATTTCAGTGAAATTTCCAGGCTCTTTCCATCTCCTTAAACTATGTTCACAAGGAATGAACCAGTTGGGTGGGCTTTCTACTTCCAAGAAAGTGTGCTGGGAACCCATTTCTCATATTCTCCAATGACTTAATGGAGAAGACACTTAGCTTATTAGACTTATTTTCAAGTGGTTGGAAAGCATCTACATAGAATCGTTTGAGTGGGAGCATACATCAGGTATGCTTGAGTTAGATAGGCATATAAGGGTTTTTCTAAATCGGTAATTCCACACAGACATCTCGTTCTGGAGTCTTGACCTTTTTTAGTAGAGGAGTAATGATTATATCTTTATGAAAAAGACAGTTTAGAAGTTGCACTGCTCTATTAATGGCAGTCTCAACATTTTAGGCTTATACCCATCAGATCGCTACTTACTTCTAGCCAAAATTGAGATAGATCATGACAAGGCTCGTGGGATTGTTATCAGGCCCCCTATTGATAAAGTCCTTCATTTATTTCTTCAATGGAATTTTGTATTTCTTTGGGTTCCAACCTAGTCGACTTAGGGTGTCTTCTGTCATGATCATCTTTCTTATCCAAACTTGGATCTTTTCTTTGTTAGTGCTGAGGATGCGGATTATGGCTTCACTTTAAGTTTTGTACGTCCTTTATCATTGGTTAGAGGGCTACCTCAATGTCGAAGCTCACCTTGCTTCATATGATTTGTGTTGTTAGTCTCTAGAATTGATCTTGACCTTCCAACATTGGTAGCTCCCAGGGGAACCATAACCAAGGGTTGTTCATGTTTATGCTTTCTGAAGCATTCTCAACTATGTAACCATAGATTTGCAGCAACTCTTCTAGTTTAGATTTAACTCCTACATTTATATCCCATTTTAGTTCTCTTTGGAGTCATTCTTTCTCTAGATACCCATAGGCATTACTAAACATCTCAGCAAGGATATAGATGGTGGCTCCATGACTTAGTAGTTATATGATTTGAAAAATGATGTATTTCCACCAAGAGAACCTGCAAAAAACTCAATGAGGAAAGTTGTTGTATGCCCCCTTAATGAGCCTTGAATGCTTAAGTCGACAATGGAATTAAGGACAGAGAAAGTTTAGGTCTTTCTTTGGTATAAATCTAAGGTTTACCCTAGCATTACCTATATAGCAGTTCAGAGGAAATCTGTTAGATATCTTGTGTTAGGATTTTAATCCTCTTACGATTAGTTCAGAATCTCGTCTCCCTTTCCCCTAGTGCAAACTAGGTTTAAATAGTTCTAAAATCAATTGGCGAAAGTTTCCCTTAGGCTCCTCTTAAACTATACAGGCCAAAGGCAATAACTTTAAAATAAGTTTAGACTTTTTAACTAGGCTTCACCTATGAATTAATATCTGCGGCCTAGTTTTTGAGATTCTACCAAAATTAGGCTGGGGTTGACATTTTATGCCTTTGGATCATACCAGATAGAATTTTATGTAGTTACATTAGGTTGTTTTGCATTATATTTGTGATTCACTAGGGCTCAAAGACTAGAGGATACATGGAAAATGTTGAATTGTATATATTTTATTTGGTTTTCACCACCAGAGGAGAAGTGAAAAGAAAGGCATCCATAAGATTTTAAGCTAATCACTCTACTCCTTCTACTGAATGAAGTCACATCTAACTAGATGGCGAGAAATACAGATAGTAGATCTTATAAGTGGATCTATCTCGCTTCCTCAATCATATACATAAACATATACATATACATAAACATATACATATACATTTACATATACAAATACATATAT
>JAKOGI010000837.1:387500-392500 GCA_029747015.1 Carnegiea gigantea | reverse complement strand
CCTAACCCCCCTCCTCTTTAATCTTCTGTTTTTGTCTCCTCTCTTTCTTCTTCTCAGTGAGAGCTCGAGTAACCCCCTTCCCCGTTTGCTTCTTCATCTCCTCCTCAAACAACCACAACACTTTATCTTCTCCACTCCACACAGTGCTGGTTTTTCTTTCTCCTCCTTCAATGCATCATTCATGGCACCCGTTACCCATTACCTCACAGCCTTTTCGACGAACAAGCAAGGGGGCGTTTTTGGAAGCTTCAAAAGGAGGTAGAGCAGCAGAGAATCGAGGAGCAATTCTAGAGTAAGGGTTGATTTTCGTTTCCAGATTTCATTACGTTTAGAATTCCAGTTTTAGGGTTTAGTTCAGTTTCGAATTTCTTTATATTCTATTTGTAGATCTGATTTTGAATTTGCGAGTTTCATTTGCATTGGTTCGAATCCTTCAAATTTCCAGTTGGAGTTAGTTCGCTTGAATCAAAACTTCTGTTTTTTTTGGGGTCGAATTTCGTCTTTCTATTGTTCAATATCACGAATTATGTATCCCCTGTTATGCCCTGTTTGCTGATGCCCCTGTTTCCCCTCTCCCTTATTTCAAATTCTCCATCTTTGGGTTGTCCATAGTTCGAATTCTCCATAGTTGGGTTGTTGGTTTGATTGGGAATTGCAGTTAAATTTGGCCAATCATGCTTTGAGTTCATTTGCTTTGTGTGTTCGTTTGCTCCGCTTGTTGGTTTGGCTTCGAATGCATAATTTCATGAACCAGTTACAGCTAAGTGTCGGTAAGTTCAAGTCATTTGCAATTTGGAGTCGCTTATTGTGGCTAGATTATGTTTAACAATGACAAAATTAAACTGTGCACGTCTATTATCTGAGGAATAATTTGACTTTAGATTTGGTTAGTTAGCATTAGTTTAAAATTAGTTTAGCAATTTGGCAACCTAATTTTACAACCATTCCTGAGGACGATACCCGTAACTCGTACAACGATAAACCGTACGCTCACAACAGTGTGAGGGAAAGCTCTAAGTTGAAAGCATAAATTAGATGTAATCACACCTAATCCAAGACTAATCAGCCATCCAAGGGGTAATCACAACTCAGGCTAACAAAAAGTAGCTACTAATTATCAGAAAAGCATAATTAAATCGAACAGCAACTAAACAAACAAACAAGTAAATAAAACATAAATGAGGGAGGAGAGAAAATGAAAGTAATCTAATCTAACATTCTAATAAAACATGGATTAACAATAAAAACTAAACATTTGACTAGAAAAAATCAAGCACAAGAATTAAACTAATATAATCTAAGCAAGCACCAAAAATACAAAATGTAGAGTGAAAGGGAAGGGAAAACTTAGTCTTGAATTGCTTGAATGAAGGTCAAAATCTACAAGCCTGAATCAAAATCTACCCAAATATATCCTAATCTAGCTAGTTTATAAACCCATAATGGATTTTTTAGTGGCTAACCCTAAACTACACCTAGCTCTAAAACTCTCTTTTAAAGGACCCCAAAAAACTTTCCCCAAGCTCTCATAAATAGTAGTTGAACTGACAAAGGAGCCACGGGGTTGGAGTGACATTGGGCCACTGTGGTAAGAAAAGGTCGAGAAGAGCTAGCGTGTGGCCATGGACACGGTTGGCCATGGCAACCTTGACTTTCTAGCCCTGACTTTCTTTGTGTTACAGGCTAGCCACTTCCTGTGGAGTTGGCAACGGGTAGCCACGGTGGCTCCCGTTCTCTTGCTTCTCAATTCCTTGTTGCTTCTTCACTCCTTTCACAATGCTTACTCGATTGAACTTGTTACCAATTAAAGTATACAAAATAAGTAAAAATCCTGAAAAATTATATCATGATCCAAGCCAAAAACTAAATGAATAAGGGTAGAAATGATACAATACATGGATTGAACAAATACTCCCACACCTAGCTTTTTCTCGTTCTAAAGGACAATAAAGAAAACTATCTAAGGATTTAACTCACTTTTGTAGGAATCACAGTTGCATTTAGGGTATACAGCAAGCGCTTTAAACCTATTGGTTTCCCAAAGTGAATGAGTGACGTCTCCTGAGGGTTTGTAGAAGATATACCCACAAAATCTTTAAAGTACTTATGGATTTTTTAAAAAGCAAAGCATAAATAAAAGGCAAAGATCAAAATATGTACCCTCCTAAATTAATTCTATCAGCCTAACAACCTAGCTATAGAGCCATATACAAGCAAATCATGCATTCAAGAGGCATACAGGCTATAAATGCACCCTAGTTCTCATTTTTCACCCCATACAAAACAACGACACATTTTGTACACTTTGGTACTACATGTAAAGTGTATTAACCCTTGATGCTAGGCTAAAACTAGAACAAAAGTCATCTTTACTTAGCTAATAGACGTCCCTTGTTAGAAACCTCACCTCTCTCACTTTTTTTCGCCTGTCTCCTTATGTCTCTTTGCTTGGGTGGGTACTAATTAGCTTATCAGCCCTTTAAATCCCAGAGGAATAACTTAGTACATACATTGACTTCTTCCCTATTTAGCGATTTTATTTGGACCTGCAAAGCCCTTATTTAAGCCCAAATGGAGGTACCGAGTTGAGATCTCTTTCACGCTTTTGTTTTCCTCTTTTTTTTTTCTTTTTCACATTTTTCCCTTCTTTGGTTTTTTGAAAGGTAAAGCCAAAAGTCAAACTAACCAAATAGAGTGTCCTAAAACCTAAATTTCAACAACTAACACAAAAAGCCAATGGCTAAGTGTACAAGGTAGGCACAATCTCGCACATTTAAGATAGAGTTATTATGAAAAACCAAAAGTTACACTGTAGACAAGTGCTTCTTCATGCATATTCTACTTGTATATAGACTAGTAACGAAGCTATTCGAGATCAGAAAGCAATCACAAAGGCACAAAAGTCCCCTAGTGCCAAGAAAAAACTATACAAAAATATGTGTAAAAGGGTATATGACTTCCCCCCCGGCATATAAATCTCACAATGTCCTCATTGGGAGCTAATAAGCCACAACAACCAAAAAAATAAAAAACAAACTAGAACACACAAAACCCTAAACTAATGCACATATACATGAGCAAACACACAAACCCAAAACACAACATCACCCAATTGACTACAAGATCACGCATATATATATACAAAACCAGCACTACCAATAATGAATATATGCAAATCCAATAATGCCACCAATAACAAAACACAACTATGCACAAAAAGCACACAAAGGGGACCATAGCCAACAATTAACTCCATAATATCCCACTGTTCCCTTCAAAATTGATCACCAACAAAAATAGCCTAATATCTATAACTAAATAAAAAGAAACATAAAGAAAATAAAAAGAAAGGAGAAGAGTTAGAATGATTATACCAAGTCGGGTACTAATTGTACCTGAACTCTGCCCCTCTAAGATGATACTACGAAACGCTTAAGGAGTATTAGCCACTCCTCGTTATCTATTAAGACTTGAACCTTCGACTCAGACGCCATTAGAGCTCTCAAGAGTTTATCATGTGTTGCTGCATGCATCTTAAAGTATTGTAAGTAAGAGAACACGAATAAGAGAGCAGTAAAGGTAGTCAGTGTCTTCTTACACTTATCAAATGCCACATCAAAATAACGACTGAAGAAAGTGGTCTACTTAATTCTCCTAGGCATGTCCTCTAGGTATGCACAATAAGAACTAAAGGACGGGCTATACCTTCTCATATCACCTAGAGACTCGTAAAATGCATGCAAATGAAAGGGGGTGGTGGGAAGTACGAGAGACAAAGTGAGGGTCAAGTCAAGTGACTCAACACAAGTGATGTCTATATGCTCAAAGCTAGGAGTGACATTAACCATTACATTGCCACCCCATAACTCATCAAAAGCAGCCTCCTTAGGATATGGCTCAATCAAGGTAGGTTCTTTTGACCAACCAAGCAGATCATCCTTAGTAGCGATAGTATCACCCTTAGAAGGCTCACCCATCTCTAACCCCATACACTAAGCTAAAGGGAGGGAAGAAGATGCAAGGTTAAGTCACCAATATTAGTGTCTCTAGGTGTGCTAGAGAAGGATGGAGCAACACATGGTAAAGAAGTCAAAAGGGGGTCAATCACTTCCTCTAAGCCGGTAAAAGGTGTGTCAACCATAAAATTAGGTTCTAGGGGAAGAGAAGACTCACATGCATCATAGAGAATGACCTCAAGTCTAGGTGAAGATAGATTAGAATTGATCATGTGCAAGAGGCCAAACTCCCTTATCCCACCAACAAAACACTCATGTTGCACATTCATTGTTTCTATCATGGCATTAAGTCTAGCATAACATTCATCAAAAATATCATAATAGGGACAAGAATTCACATCATGGTCAAAAGACTGGCGATAAGAGCACACAATGTTAGAATAATAGTAATAGTGATGATACAAATCCCTAAATTGGTTTACACACGATGATTGAGCTTACAAATTATAGGGAAGTTGGGAAGGGTGCACAAAAGACTCACTAGCTCTCTCACAATGCCATTAATACCAAGCTAAGGATTCAAACAAGTTCTATATGTCATCAACATTTAAAGAGCACATGCCACCATAACACATGCATTTAGTCAAGGATGACTCAAGTCTCATGTATTATCCCTTCAAGTACAACATTACATATTTCCCATTTATGATACATGAAATGCACACGAGCACAACAATGATTCAATCTAGATATGTATTACCAAAAAGGTATGCCCAAATTGACATAAATGGAAAATAGCCATTTTATCTTTTTTTCAAATTTTAAAATTTTTTATTTTTTTTAAAAAGTTTTTTAAAGGCCCAGCCTTGAATGCTCAAATGAACCCTAATATTGAAAAGTGCCAACTCCCCAAAAACGGCCCCAAACACTCGCAGAAAGAATTAGAGTTTTAAATTTATAAACTCAAGTGCAAGGTTTACCGTTGAGTAATTGAGGTATCATCCACACGGAGTTGGGTTTCAAGTACCCGAGTCTATGTGAGTG
>JAKOGI010000837.1:377500-382500 GCA_029747015.1 Carnegiea gigantea | reverse complement strand
TCCCCTGGAGGAGAGAGAAAGAGATTTTTGAGGGGAAGTGTCACGTGCCCAGCATGTGAGGGCTAGGGTTTTCTTCTTTTTTTTCCTTCTCTTTTGGGCTAGAAAAAGAAAACGGGCTCAAGGATTGGATCGGGTTTGAGTACTCTAGTCCTGTGCTTTATTTTCGGCATTTTTTCATTATTTTCCCGCATTTTTTCCAAATTATTAAATACCTACAAAACACAAGAAAATCAAATAAAAATCTGAAAATAATAATTGTTGTGAGCATAAATCCAGTATAAAGATATCGCGAAAATAGTATATTTTAAGCACGAACAAATACCCCCACACCAAGATTTTGCTCGTCCTCGAGTAAAATAACTAAACTACCTGAAAAGAAGCAGAAAAAAAGAAAATTCTAACTCACTGTCGTAGGAATCACAGTTGTATTTAGCATATGCAACAAGCCCTTTGAACCCCTCCGTTTTCCAAGTGAACGAGTGAGGTATCGTGAGGGTTTTCAAGTAAAATACCCACAAAATCAAAAAAGAAAATAAAAACAGAAAATCGAAAATCGTTTTGGTTTTTCCTCAAAGCTAATATGTACAAAACTTGGGGAAATATATACACGTTCTAATTAACTAAATCACCCATGTAACCAAGATATTGACCTGCATATAAACAGAATGTACTTCAAAGTCCTCTACCCCATAAATGAGATCAAAGCACTAATTTTTCACCCCACTGTACATTAAGAGACTGAATCCATCCCAATGCTCGCATGTAAATGTATCATCATCCCAAGGCTTAGATTTACCAGAATCAGACTCAATTCCACTTGTCTGACACAACTACATTATTGACATATTAAGATTGGAAGCAAGGTTTTCAGTAGCAGCATTGTCTCAAAGGGTAACACCTAGTAGCACATGCCTCAAAGGGTAACACCTAGTAGCGTATGCCTCAGAGGGACTCTTGTCATTCCAAATTTGATTTCATCTTTTTTCTTTGTCTTTATTCATTATTTTCATTCATTATTATTTTTATTCAGAGTAATCGTGTTACAAACAAGTGGGAGAATCATTCATGGAAGTCTAATACCTAAAGATAATGATGAAGGGATAAACAAGGATTGGATTACACATCTATAATGAACAATTGGGGCTAGAATTAGGGCTTAGAATGACACATTGAGGCCAGAGACCTATCATGCACATCCTACTTACATACAAGCTAATAATGAAAGCATAGGGGATTTGAGCTAATTAGAAAGAGTACAAACATCCCCAAAAACAAAAAAAAAAATTTGAACTTTTTCAAAATTTTCAAAAAAAGTATGTACAAAGGGCGCCTCACCCCTACACCAAAACTTCACAATGTCCTCATTGTGAGAACTAAGACGCAAAATAGCAAACACATGAGCTACACAACCATAAAACCACGAAACCACAAATATATACAAACTAAGATGCCAATCACAACCAAAACCAAAAACAACCCAAAATCAAAATCAAAACCAAAATGATAAAAGAAAGGAATCAAAATCCAAAACCAAAGCTAAAACCAAAACCAAACAAAAATAAACCAAAACACACCTAAGTACCAAAATAAAAACAAAACAAGGCCAGCGACCTAGTAAATACCAACCTAAACCAAAAGAAACCTAAAACAAAACAAAATACAAAAGAAAGGAAAGCTAGATACAAAACAAGAACAAAACCACCAAAATACAAAAAAGGAAATAAAAAGAAACTATTAAACAAAATCAAAAACCAAAGAAAAACAAAACTCACCAAACTAAAGAAACAAAACACAAAACCAAAGCAACAAACCAATGAAACTAAAACAAGAACCTAGACATCCACAACTAACAAGTATTCACAAAACAAAATACAATCAAGGGTGATCATAGCCAACACAGCTCAACAAATCCCAAATTACTACTCAAGATTGATCAACCCATATAATCGCAATCCTAAATATCCACAACTAAGTACGAAAAGAAAGAAAAGAAATGAAAATAGAGGAGAGCGGAGGGTGGAACGATCATGCTAGGTTGGGTTCAAAAGTACTCCTAAGCTATACCTCCAGAAATCCGCTTAGCTAGAGGCCTTTAGAGCATCAGCCCCTCTAGATTAAGCTAAAAAGTACCACTTAAATGAAAACTCATTAAAGCATGTAGCAGCTTATCAAACAAAGAAGACCAACTCTTAATAATATAGAAATAATAAAAAACAGTGAGTCGGAGCCAGAAAGAGTACATCCACCTACCCAATATAGCACTAGTAAGGGCCCCCCATCAACTTATCAAATAGTTGAGCCCAATCAGAAAGGAAATGAAAATACTTAGAACGAGCCAGTATTGAGATCATTGGCCTAGAAATTATATCGACATGAACAAGTAATCTAAGCAAAACAGTGGGTGCAAAGTTCACAAGTCTTGTAATATCAAAAAGTACGAGAGTCTGGTTTAAATCAAAATTCTTAGTAACAACATTATTAGACTCGAAAATTTCAGACGTGCAATATTCAAAAAGGAGGTTAGCTTGGACATGATCAAAAGAAAATGATTCATATTTAGCACAGAGATCCACATCCAAACTGGCATTGACATCAAACCCACATGGAAGAGATTTATATTCCATAGAAAGATTATCATTGTCAAAGTCCAAAATAGTGGGTGCAGTTACCTTATCGCATAACTCTTGTGAAATATCTTCCGAATCATCGAAATCATGAGGCTTAACTTCAGTCACATGCTCATAACTAACCCACGAGGGATCTCAAGGTCATCACCCACCTCAAATTCACGAGAGTGAGTAAAAGGGGAAGGTGGGTCAGCATAAGCTAGGACATCTTCAGTGACATCCTTAGGTGAGCACGTGAGGGATGCAAGGTCTGGTGATAAAGACATAGGAAGGTCACTCTCTTGTTCTAGATTAAGCAAAGGCATGTTTTCATTCAACTGGGGTCTAGATTGATAAGAGGGATCAAAATCATCATCAAGACTAACTGTAGGTTCAGGAGATCCTAAAATAGAGTCAGGCTCACTACAATTCTCCCTACTTTGATTAAAACATTGAGAATATTCAGCAATTCTCTTTTTCATTGTCGTTATCATTTGATCAGTCAATTCATTAATTTTCCTTTCAACACTTGCACATGTAGCATCCACATAAGCACGATAAGGGTAATGACAAGCAGCATGATCAGAAGACTCATAATAGTCGCACAAAATAGGAGGCATATAATATTAAGATGGGTCATGTGAATCTATAAAGGGATCCTGTAGGCAAGGTCTAACAGGAAAAACAGACTCACTATGAGTTGGATAACCAAAATTATTTCTAGCTTATTCAAACTCGTAAGTGTCCCAAGCTAGTTTTTCAAAGAAATCCCAAACCTCATCTTAAGTTTAAGATAATAATCCTAGGACACCACCAGGACAAATGTACTCAATATAACCCCAAGATTCAACATTTAGACTCATAGCAATGACCTCACAAATTTTTCATTTCTCAAAATGTTGATTCAAGTGAGCATGATAATCATTAAGTTGCGATAAATAGCTCTAAAAAGGCTCATGCTTATATTGCGGGAAATGAAAAACTGGCATTTGAAGTTTTTAAAGTTTTCAAAGTTTTTCAATTTTTAGGGGTTTTCAAGTTTGTCTAATTTTTTTTTTTTCAATTTTAGGTTTTTCTAACTTTTTTTGGATTTTGGGAATTTTTCAAGAAATGAACTAAGTTAAGCAACACTAAATAGCGAAATCAAGAAAGCAAGATGAACCATGTGCAACTAATAGGAAAGGAACAAAGAAAAAGAAAAATGTAACCTAAATCTCAAGTCGTCATCCTCGGCAATGGCACCAGAAAACTCGTATAATAATTTTGAATGAAAAATGAAGTGCCACAAGTACACGATTGTCGTCTTAGTACTTAAGGGTCATCTCCTCAGGGACGAGGATGAGATTAAGATCACTAAATAAGATAAGACTATAATAGTCTAAACTAATCGAGAATCAAACACATAAGAACTAAACTAGTCGAGATAAATTAAAGTAATTTTATCTCATGCCGATGAGTCTAAGATTACCAACTAAGCCAAACTCATTAAAATCAACTAATGCATTTAAATCCTTTGAACTTGTCTAATCTAACCTAAACGAGACCATCATCAACCAAAGTGAAACCGTCATAATTTGTTAGCAAATAAATTAACCTAAACCAACCCCAAAATCGAAAGAGTTATGAAAATAGGAGATGGATATAACTTAAATCAACCCCAAATCAGCATTTAAATGAAGAAACAGGGGAAAGAAAATAGAAGAATGAGCATCTGAGCAACTAAACTTCTAAAATTAAGCATAATCAAATCAAAACTTAATCATCCAAACTAAGCTAAAATCAATTGAGCACTAAATCGAAACAGAGACTCTGAACAATTTCATCAACCAAACTAAAGAAAACGAACTTCTAAAGGAGCTATTCAGCAGATGCCACAAGCAAATTTAAATGCAGAGAACAAAAACAGAGAACAATTCAACCATCATCATCACTAATTCACAAGGGAAGGAGAAGAGCAACATCCCAACTCTATTTCGATGCAACCGAACAGGGGTGAAAGCTCAGGGGAAGAGGAGAAAAAAATAAAAATTAAAAAAACAGAGGAAACCATAAGGGAATTCCAACTCAATCCTGAGCTCATCCCAACACCAACAACTCCATTTTTGAAGCTTCAACACCCATTGAGAATGGCTGAACCACCATGACTAAACAAAAATAGAATGAGAATAGGGGAAGGGGAAAAATTGAAATTATTCAAACTTGATTCCAAAATTTTGCAATAGCACACTGAAATTCGTGAATGTCGACTAGAAGTTAGCAAAACAAAGATCAATTACATGAATTCAAATGCAGAAATTAGGTCTAAAATCGAAAGAAATGAAACGAACACGAATCCTAATTTACCAACACAGAAATTAAAACGAAAAAAATACCTCAAATTAAACCTAAAATCTG
>JAKOGI010000837.1:350000-372500 GCA_029747015.1 Carnegiea gigantea | reverse complement strand
TACAACTGGAACCACTTGCCCAAAATCACCTCTAAAAATGAGCAATTTCCCCCCAAAAGGTTGATTGGTAGAACAAACATCCCTTAAGGTGCGCTCAACAGCTTCAAATATGTAACGATGAGTCATAGGAGCCTCATCCCATCTTATCAATGATGTTTCCCTTATTAGTTCTGCTAATTCAGACTATTTTAAAATTAAGCAAATAGATGTCTCAGTTACATCAGTTGGTGTCTCGAACATCGAATAAGCTGTTTTTCCCATAAGCAGCAACAAAGTTGCTATTCTAGAGGACACCACTTAAAGCACTATTAAGCCCTTGAACCTGATATAAGCAATGAGAGCTTTCTAAAGATATGTCTTCCTTGTCCCACCACTACCATAAATGAAGAAGCAGCCTCCCTCTCTAAGTTCGTCGTATGTAGTTATTGATTGAAAAACTCGCATTAATCCTGATTTAGTATCCGAAGGCACATGTCAAGGTTGTGTCTTTTTGTTGCTATATCGCAGGTAAGTTGCTCCATAATAAGTCTATTACCCGTTCACCGCAACATCTCAGGTGAAGGTAAAGGCATAGGAGGATAGTCCCTTAATGACCTTCTATTTTTATTCAAAATTAACTCAAGCTCATACAATCCAAGGTTTCTTCTCTATTCTATACTTATCTCTAATTAGGGATTTCTTTGCTCTCATTGTAACCTTCAGGGAAGGTCATAAGTGAGGTCTTCCCAATGTGCTTTCCATAATTGATTAGGTTGTGCCACTTTTGAGAACATAAGTATTGAACAAAACATACTCCTTAGTTCAGCCCCAGTTGCCCATATTGATGCTTCTGTTAATGCTTCATGCCACGTCTTAGTGTCATCTACTAACCCACGTGCTAAGCAAGCTTCTTTAAATGATGAATGTAGGGTTCTATTAATAATTCTCAAGTCTTGATAACATGTTACACCCCGACTAATATGCAACAACATTATGAGGTAATATCTTTCCCCCATGTTAAGGTGAGCATATGGTAATCGACCAACGCAAGCCCTTTGTTGTCTTATAGTCCATTTCTTAAGGCTCTTATTCCATACTTAATAAGTTGGGAAATCTGCATAGGTATATCTTCTTACATTCATATCTGCTACATTTGCGCAAAACCAACCAATGAGTAATGTCATTCTCTATGTCACCTGATTTACCACATTATGAAGTCCATTTCAATTGTTGAAGACAACGTATTATTGTCTTGGTAAGTAGTATTGTAGCAATTCAACAGATGGGTAACGATGTGTTATATCAAACTCAAATAGTCTCCAAATTACATCTACGGGTGACACATAACGATAATCTAAATATTGTTGCATTTCATCAACCCATCTATATCGAGGACCTGCTCCATCATCGGTACTGTGACCATTATCTTCAATAACAAAAGTTGTTCGATCAGGTCCCCTGTGTATATACTTTTGAAGATACTTAATAAATTTCTTTTGAGTACAGCGCTCAACATTTATATGGGCATCATATTTGACACGAAGGTCACGATTGTATGGTACAACCCATTTGTTATCAATGTTCATACCACGAATTGTTACACTTCTACCATCGTCTCTACGCCTATATTTGACAAATCCATTCTCTTCAATAATGGTCTCATTGGAGAAGGTCTTTGGATAATATTTTGTGCATTTACTACCACGTATACATGGGGTATAAGAAACACCATTACTACATGGACCATGAATCATGTGCCTTGTAACTGTTTTAAATGCTAGAGGGTCACTAACATTATTAGGTAGCTCAGCACATATAACATGGTCAATATCTTCTGCACAAGTTGGCTTATTCTTACTTGCTAACGTAAGCAAAATATGATGTAACGCCCCCAAATTGAACATGTTTCACTGTTTATATTCTCCTTAATAAATCACTCAATTGTAATCTAATAAATCCAATGATAAGTGCGTTACCGCCGTCCCAAAGGACAAGACTTGAATTAAGTGTCCTGGAATAATATAGTTAATCATAACCTCAACCATACACATTCACACATGATCATCCATTCACGATCAAGTGTTAACCAATGTAAGGTTTATAAACCATAGTAAGATAATTCACCATGTAATCTATATCCTCATACATTGAAGAATTTAAAATACAGCTTTAAAGTATGCATATATTGTATCACCGCTGATTCATACAGATTTCCTTGCTCAACTTATTCTCTTCCGCTGCTTGGCTAGCATGAGGGCAATTCTCTGAGCATTTGCCTAAAAGAAAACATGAAAAACATTTCGACCTGTGAGCTGAAACTCAGTACATGCATTCCTGAATTGTTAAATGATCATTGAAACACTTATTGGGCCCGCTTTGTAATTCATTTTAAGTTAAAACAGTGAATGAGATGAACATAAAACTGTATTGCTAGTTATTATCTGATAGTGAACCCCTTCATACTATTACCATCTATGGATAGGTGTACACCTGCCAAGCTGATCGGGGACCTGGGCTAAAGCCGCGTAGGTAACTGAAGGGCGAATGCCCTATAAATGATAACTGATGGGGTCACTAATTAACTGATAAATCACTGCGTAAACTGATTCATTAATGTACTTACCAAAACATGATAATGTTGATAAATGCACTCTGATTTCTAAAGATGCAGGCAATGGACATACCTAAAGTCTTTAAAATGCAATTTCACTTGGTAATACGTATGTGCAATGGAAAATGATATACTAGGCCCCGATTATGCTAAAGAAATGTAATTATAAGTAAATGTAGTTAGTAAACCATATTCACTGACATAATTTGTAACTTTAATGAAAATTGATTTATTTAAAAAGAGTTCTACAATTCCAATAATGCAATATAAGACAAATTAAACCAAAATGAACTGAATCAGTTAGGGATATTGAACTTGAAATACAATAAATTGAAGCAAAATAGACCAAATGGAAATGATTGAGGTGATAATGAAAAGATTTTAATTGATATAAATGAAATATGGGTTTCTGATATTTTTGAAATGGATAATAGAAAGTGTGATGCTTTTGAAATGAATAATAAAATAGTTAATGCCTCTGAAATGGATAATAGAAGGTTCAATGCCATGAGGGGTGTTGTGAGGTTCATAAAAGCTAAAATAACCTCAGTCGATCTAATCGACACTAATTTGAGTCATTACTGTGCCCACTTCTCAAATTTCATTTTCATGCTCACTTAACTCGATTTTCAAACCCAATTAAGCTTCTATACATATTGAACTCACTAGACTTTGTAATTTCCTTGCAACATCCCCAATTATATAGAAACTTCTAATAATATTTCCAAATATCACGATTTCTGTATTCACTCATGTTACTGTTTGATGGTCTGCATTAGAAAATTCATATCTTTCACTTCCGACCTCCAAATAAGATGTAAAACCCCAATACCAAAAGCTCATAATGTTCACTAAAACTTTTATTTAGGTCATAAAGCATGATTCACATAGTAAGGTCCCTACAATTAGGGTAGAACATAGACGTGCATAGTTTCAGTTTAATCTGCGTAGTCGTAGCAAAACGATCATAACGTTTTCCATAGAACTCGGATTAAGGCGATTCAAAATGCATGTGAAAGCTAACTCATTGATCCACCCACACACTAACAATTACAAATTTTCAATGAGCCAATCAATACCAGTTTTTTCGTAAAATCCGCTGTTCAAAACTGCTCCCAGTTTTGATGCGTTCTGCGCAGTTTTCGGTAAAGTGGCCATAACTTTGTCTACACAGCTTGAAATAGAGTAATTCCAAATCCAATTGAAAGGTAACTCATTGAGCGATCAACCCACCAAAAATCATAATTTTCCCATGTCCCAAGAAATACCAGTTTATTCATAAACTCACCCCTATTTTGGGATCTGTTTACAGCATAACAGCCTATATTCCAATCTTTTCTTGACATAAACCACCACTAAAATCACTCTTTAGCTCGTCCAAATCCACACCAGCATTACCATAATCATTTATGATGATAAAGAATACCAAATCAAATACAAAATGATCCAAATCCATCACTTTAAACTTAAACTATAGCATGATCATGAACAATCTCAACTCTCACATGCTTTTATGCTTAATCAACACTTAAACCCTTCAAAGATAGCTCTCATTCTTATCAAAATGGCATGATTAATAATAAAAACCAACAAAAACAAGATTAAGAATCAAAAAACAGCATGATAAGGATTGGAGTTTACTCACTTGATGCTTGAAAAAGGAGGTGTGAATGATGTTTGATGCTTGAGCGGGTGTGGGGGATGGCTAGTGACTGATCTGGTGGTGGGCTGGTGGCTGTCCTAGTGGCTGACTGGCAGTAGTTGGTGGTGGCAGCAGCCACCAGCGATAGGTGGAAGTAGCCGGGTCTAGCCATGGAGGTAGGGAAAAGAAAGGGAGAAGTAAAAGAAGAGAAATGAGACTTAGCCTTTGCTTGATCTTTGTGATGTTGTTTTTACTTGGTTGAAAACCCTTTAAGAATACTTTGCTGAGATTTATAAGCTCCCAAAAATATCTTTTTGCTAATTAACAATAATGATGGTAATTAGCTAAACAAATAGATTAGGAACTTGTTGGGTCGAAATCTGCCTTAAATGAGCTTGGGTTTAGAAAAAAAAATTAAACCGAGTGCGATTAATTTAACTTTTTCTTTCCAAAACTCGAAATTAAATATGATGTCATGAAAAATAATTTAATCTTTTAACCCATAATTATCGAGGCTTAATATCAATTTCTCCGAAAAAATTGTTTTCGGTAAATGAAACTCGAATTGCAAAGTGGAGCCCCAAATGAATTCTCCCAACCGGGATGATTAAATGAGATAAATACATGTGAAAATTAATAATATGGCTTAATTAAATAAATAAACATGATTTAGGGTCGGGCTATTACAGTCTTCCCCCCTTAAAGAGTTTCGTCCTCGAAACTTATGAACTTTGACTATCATGCAAGGTGATTTCAAATAAATATGAGTACTTGGCTTTCACTTCTTGCTCAGTTTCCCAAGTAGCTTCTGGGGAGGTATGATTTGCTCAAGGCAATTTGATTTAAGGTATCTGCTTGATATTCAACTGCTTAATCCTGTGATCCAATATCTGAATTGGATGCTGTTGAAACACAAGACCCTTAACGACTGCAATGGATTTGATTATGACAGTATGGTCAGGATCTGAAATGCGCTACCTGAGTTATAAGGTAAGGAACACGGAACATGTTATGTACATGTTTGGGTTATATAGGCAGATCTGATAGACAAGTTATGGAATTCAAGTGATATGGTCCAAAAGATCTTGGCCTCAATTTAGGTCGCAGTGCAACCTCCTTGCACCCTTAGTTGGTGAGACTTTCTGAAAAACTTTATCATATACTGAAAATTCCAGGAATCTCCTTCTTTTATCAACATAGCTTTTCTATCGGTTCCAATGATATGCTTTCAAGAGTCTTCTGAGATATGCCACCTTATTGAATGCTGAAGAAGATCTTCATGACTCAAAAGATAATTTTGTTGTCAATGTCGACCGTCATTTTATCCTAATGTTTCATGTAGGATTCTTTGCTAGTGCTATCACAACATTGACTGCTGGAAGTTCCATACTTTTTCAAATACAAATGTTGGTCGTAGGTCGTGAAGCACTATAGGCTCCAACTTAGAAGAGTTGATCCATTGATATTTTTAGATGCTTGCTCATCTATTTCAGGATGATAATAATTGTAAAAGTTCAATCTAGTTCTAACGGCTCTTTGCTAGTTCTAAAGGCTCTTTGAAGTGCTTGCCATAACAGTCTTGAAATCTCTGATCTTGGTCATACATTATATCTGAGGGAATCCCATGACAAAGTCCATTGAAATTGAATCCCTTTCTTAAGGTTTTGCTTCATTCTTTGGAGCTCAGGATCATCATCCTGATTCACTCTAGTTTCCTCCATTAGGGAGGGCTGTAAAATAAGTGCAGGCAATTGAACATTCACCTTCCTGTGTGACGCTAATTGAATGTTAAAGTCCTCAAGCTCTGTCAAGAGATTCAGCTAAATAATCACTACAGTGTTCACAGTATATTGTGCCTTCCGATTTAGGGCATCGGCCACAATATTTTCCCTTCTTGGTTGACATTGGATCTGCCACAACTAATGTTTCATGTAGATTGACCTTCTTCTGAGTGAAGATGTACTTCGAACTCTGATGGTTAGTATAGATTGCACAAGGTACACCTTACAAGTAATGTTTTCAAATTCTCAGTGCGCCCATAACACTTAAACTGTTGGGAGGGATAAGGTACCACTATATCTTCTTGCTAACGTTATAGCTTGCTTCAACAATTTGGTCAGGGAAGACAATATTTGACAAATCCTTTTGGAACTTGGTAATTCCCTACTAAAATCAAACAGTTTCTAGTCTCAGTGTATTGGTGGATGTTGGACACTTTATAACTGCTTTCACCCTTTTGCCAATCAACCTTAATCCCTTCCTTTGGCACCATATGCTCCAACAATACCAATGCTTCTAACCAATGATCGCACTTCTTTTATTTGCTATGTAATTGATGTTCCTCCAAGGTCTGCAACATTGTCCTCAAATAAACAGTATGCTTATCTTTGTCCTTGGAGTATTTCAAGACATCTTTTATATATACCATCACAACTTGTCTAGATATGGTCTGAAACTCTATTCATAAGATCTGTAAAGGTTGCGGGGCCATTGATTAGGCCAAAAGGCATCATAGTGAATTCATCATGATCCATACATGGTCCATAGTGTGGTTTTGGTAATGTATTAAGATATAGTGCTAAGTTGATGGTACCCTAACATCAAATCTATCTTATATACGACTCATGTTCTTTACAGTTGATCAAATCAGTCACCTACTTAGGGTGATGGGTATTTGTTTTTGATGGTGATCGTGTTGAGCTCTCTGAAAACAATACATAACCATAAGGTTTCATTCTTCTTCTTTACAAATAGAACTGGGTATCCCATGGTGGTACACTTGGATGGTTTGATAAATCTCTTCTGTGATAACTCCTTTAACTGAAACTTCAGTTCTTTAGGTTCCGATATGGGGTTTGGAGATAGGTTAGGCACCAGGGATTAATTCAATCTCAAAATTGCTTTCTCTTAGGGGGAAAATCCCGATAGCTTTTTAGGAAAACATCTTTAAATTCACAAACTATAGGGATATCTTCTGCTTGTTCTTCCTTAGGTTGATTGTTAATAACATAGCATCAATACACAATATATCCTTGTCATAAGAGCTCACTTGTTTTCATAATAGAATTTAAAGGACAAGATTTTCCCTCTCTTTGCCCATGAAACATAGTTCTCTCCCTTGTTCATCTCTTAAGATAATCTTAGGGTCATCACAACCTATCTTGACCCCATAAGTACACAACCAATTCATTTCCGAAATGATATCAACATCTGATGAGTCAAGTAGAATCAGAACTCCATGGAAAACTATCCCACCAATAGTAAGTGAAATAAATTTATGAGAGATAGAACACTCAATTCTATCGTTGTTGGATAACTTGAGTCCATAATTGGTTTATGCCTCCTTATTCTCAAGGTTCAGTTATATGGCAGATTGAGTGGATATAAATGAATGAGTGGCAACTAAATCAATCAATACATAAAATGGTTTCAAAATTAAAGGAGAGTTCCAATAACTACTGCACCAGAGGTGGCGGTATCCTTCTTGCTCAACACAAACGACCTTCCTACTGTTGCGGCCCTTGGAGGTGGGAGTCCTTCCTACAGCCTTTAGTCTTTGGGAATAGGCAGCAATGAGGTGCTCTGGGCTAGCGCACCACATACACTCGTTAGTTCCCACTCGGCACGCAGGTGTGTTGTGGTTAATTCTTCCACAAATCTGCTCCAAGTGAAACCAAACCCTAAGAGCCTCTTCTTAATAGTGTTCCACCAAATATTGGCTTCACCAGTTAGATAAAATGTTTCAATGTTCACCCTTTTATCTCCTGGAACCTCTATTATAATGAAAACTTTCTCCACTCCTCGAATCCATTCTTAAGGTTCCATTGGATCATACTTCCACTCTAGGGTCCTTTAGTATGAATCAGCTGAAGACATTTTTCTAAGGGGCAGTAACCCATCAAAATTTCTCACTGACGCAGTCCAAATGCATGATGAAGATTTTGATTGTCCAACTTAAGTTTTATGAAAGTGATCTTCAATAGAAAACTGAGGTTGAATCAGCCAAAAAGGGTAAACACATCGTGTTTTCCTTAGCAATAGATTCCACAAGTTAGATAACAATCAACCCTTATACAAAGTGTAGTTGAGATCTACATTCTATTTAGTCATGCTACACAATTATCATCTATTGACATGGGTGCATTCCAATCATAAACCAGCTACTAGCAGCAATTAGGCTCTTAAAAATAGGAAAAGGTAACCAGAACTGATGAAGATTTAATATGAGAGTGAATGATAATACAATTTGATGAGAAGATACAATGAAGACAAAAAGATGAAGCCCCTGGTCAAAGTGAGGAGTATCCAACAACTGATACTCCAATAAGGACGATGGTAGATAGTATGTTACCAGAAGATGCAGTGAAATATTTTCTAGAGTAATGTCTACTTCACAAATGGAGGTGGAGTCAATAGACTGCTTGCAAAAGTTTGGGTAATTTGAGCAAGTCTTGAATTGCAGTGAATTGAAACAAAATGTCTCTCTAAAGTGTCCTTGGTTTCTCTTATATGGAATGGTCGGTAGTTAATGGTTTCAGAACTTATATATAATAGAATAGGCCTTTCCAAAATCCTACAATTCAGAGGATACTACATCAAGAACCCCCTATAGCTCGCTTAGATGGAATCCTTGGGTGACAGAAGAAAATATTTCTGTAATCATTAAAGCATATTGAAGTAGTTGCCAATTGGATCCAAGAAACACACAAAATGACACCCATATAATGAGGAAATATAACCTCAAAGTTGTAGATACCCACTGACTTGAACAGTCTGAACCATCAGACTTCTAGGCTGAATTTTATTAACCACTGGTCCCCAAATGTGCTACAACATGGGTCATTGGAAAGCTTACTTTTTGTACTTTGGCATAGACTAACTAAAACATATCTACCTGATGGAATGCATAGGCTACAAGTGGACTAAACTCAGACCCTATGCATTAGGATTCTGCCAACTTTGCAAACTTTGACTTATCTAATAGTTTTGAATGACCAAATGACCTCTAATCCACTTGAAACTTGTTTCATATGAAAGATATCTCCTTAAATTTAAAATCAGGATGAAAAAAATCCTTACGTAAATCATGGTGATCATGGGCAAAAGTTACTTCAAGCTTAGCCTTTGTGCACTTATCAAACCTATCAAGTTGATTGAACTTGTGTATTCCACCCATACTTAGTTTTTCCTATGCATTTAACCTCAAAATGAGTTAAGGGCCTTTCATAGGACACATTGGTAACAAACCCTAGGACTAGGAGTGTTAGTGATTCTTAAATTTCTAGGACGACACGAACAGAGTTTCGTCTGTAAACTGGCCATTTTTCCGGCTTAAAGCCTTACATCACATCCCCTACATTGAATAGAAGTATAAAAGGATATCAAATCAAGTTCAATAGCTACACACCAGAGATTAAAACTCTACGGGCCACACGCCCGGAGTACAAGGGTTTACATCCCAAAAATAAACAATTCCAACTAAAAGAATGTCATACCATTCAGATGGGTGACTCATATGACCATACTTACCTAAATGCATTGGAGCACCTTCAACTTGTTATTCAAAATCTCCGTCAAATCTGCTGCTTGAGATCAAACTATATATACTTTATATGGATCCATCTGACAAAGAAGAATATACGAGTAGAATATGTGTGAGATAAGCAGGCATTACCAATGTCACAAATCTCCTATGATATCATAATAATCTTCATTCCTCACTAACCAACTTTCTCAGCATCTTAACTCCATACTCCACATCCCATACAGAAAATCTCAGCCTAGCTCTGATACCAAATCTATAACGCCCTCAAATTAAACACATTTCACTGTTTATATTCTCCTTAATAAATCACTCAATTGTAATCTAATAAATCCAATGATAAATGCGTTACCGCCGTCCCAAAGGACAAGACTTGAATTAAGTGTCCTGGAATAATATAGTTAATCATAATCTTAACCATACACATTCACACATGATCATCCATTCACGATCAAGTGTTAACTAATGTAAGGTTTATAAACCATAGTAAGATAATTCACCATGTAATCTATATCCTCATACATCGAAGAATTTAAAATACAGCTTTAAAGTATGCATATATTGTATCACCGCTGATTCATACAAATTTCCTTATTCAACTTATTCTCTTCCGCTGCTTGGCTAGCATGAGGGCAATTATCTGAGCATTTGCCTAAAAGAAAACATGAAAAACATTTCGAACTGTGAGCTGAAACTCAGTACATGCATTCCTAAATTGTTAAATGATCATTGAAACACTTATTGGGCCCGCTTTGCAATTCATTTTAAGTTAAAACAGTGAATAAGATGAACGTAAAACTGCATTGCTAGTTATCATCTGATAGTGAACCCCTTCACACTGTTACAATCTATGGATAGGTGTACACTTGCCAAGCCGATCGGGGAACTGGCCTGAAACCGCGTGGGTAACTGAAGGGCGAATGCCTTATAGATAATAACTGATGGGGTCACTAATTAACTGGTAAATCACTGCGTAAACTAATTCATTAATGTACTTATCAAAACATGATAATGTTGATAAATGCACTCTGATTTTTAAAGATAGGCAATGGACATACCTAAAGTCTTTAAAATGCAATTTCACTTGGTGGTATGTATGCGCAATGAAAAATGATAGACTAGGCCCCGATTATGCTAAAGAAATGTAATTATAAGTAAATGTAGTTAGTAAACCATATTCACTGACATAATTTGTAACTTTAATGAAAATTGATTTATTTAAAAAGAGTTCTACAATTCCAATAATACAATATAAGACAAGTTAAACCAAAATGAACTGAATCAGTTAGGGCTATTGAACTTGAAATACAATAAATTGAAGCAAAATAGACCAAATGGAAATGATTGAGGTGATAATGAAAAGATTTTAGTTGATATAAATGAAATATGGGCTTCTGATATTTCTGAAATAGATAATGGAAAGTGTGATACTTCTGAAATGGATAATAAAATGGTTGATGCCTCTGAAATGGATAGTAGAAGGTTCAATGCCATGAGGGGTGTTGTGAAATTCATAAAAGCTCAAATAACCTTAGTTGATCTAACAGACATTAATTTGAGTCATTACTATGCCCACTTCGCAAATTTCATTTTCATGCTCACTTAACTCGGTTTTCAAACCCAAGTAAACTTCTATACATAATCAAACTTGTTAAACTCACTGCACTTTGTAGTTTCCTTGCAATATCCCTAATTATATAGAAACTTCTGAAAATATTTCCAAATGTCGCGATTTCTGTATTTATTCATGTTACCGTTTGATAGTCTGCATTAGAAAATCTATATCTTTCACTCCCGACCTCCAAATAAGATGTAAAACCCCAATATCAAAAGCTTATAATATCCACTAAAATATTTATTTAGGACACAAAGCATGATTCACATAGTAAGGTCCCTAAAATTAGGGTAGAACACAAACATGCACAATTTCAGTTTAATCTGCGCAGTCGTAGCAAAATGAACATAACGCTTTCCACACAACTCGGATTAAGGCGATTGAAAATGAATGCGAAAGATAACTCATTAATCTATCTACACACAAAAAATCACAAATTTTCAATGAGCCAATCAATACCAGCTTTTCGTAAAGTCCACTGTTTAAAACTGCTCCCAGTTTTAATGTATTCTGCATAGTCTTCAGTAAAGTGGCCATAACTTTGTCTACACAACTCAAAATTGAGTAATTCCAAATCCCATTGAAAGGTAACTCATTGAGGTATCAACCCACCAAAATCATAATTTTCCTATGTCCCACGAAATACCAGTTTATTCATAAACTCACCCCTATTTTGGGGTCTGTTTACAGCATAATAGCCCATATTGCAATCTTTTCTTGACATAAACCCCCACTAAAATCACTCTTTAGCTCATCCAAATCCACACAACATTACCATAATCATTTATGATGATAAAGATTACCAAATCAAATACAAAATGATCTAAATCCATCACTTCAAACTTAAACTATAGCATGATCAGGAACAATCTCAACTCTCACATGCTTTTGTGCTTAATCAACACTTAAACCCTTCAAAGATAGCTCTTATTCTTATCAAAATGGAATGATCAATAATAAAAACCAACAAAAACAAGATTAAGAATCAAAGATCAGCATGACAGGGATTGGAGTTTACTCACTTGATGCTTGAAAAAGGAGGTGTGAATGATGCTTGATGCTTGAGTGGGTGTGGGGGATGGCTGGTGACTGATCTGGTGGTGGGATGGTGGCTATCCTGGTGGCTAACTGGCAGCAGTTAGTGGTGGTGGCAGCCACCAGTAGTAGGTGGAAGTGGCCAGGTCTGGCCATGGGGGTAGGGAAAAGAAAGGGAGAAGTAAAAGAAGAGAAATGAGACTTACCCTTTGCTTGATCTTTGTGATGTTATTTTTACTTGGTTGAAAACCCTTTAAGAATATTTGGCTGAGATTTATAAGCCCCCCAAAAATATCTTTTTGCTAATTAATATTAGGGGTAATGATGGTAATTAGCTAAACAAATAGATTAGGAACTTGTTGGGCCGAAATCTGCCTTCAATGAGCTTGGGTTCGGAAAAAAAAAAAAATCAAACTGGGTGTGATTAATTTAACTTTTTTTTTCCGAAGCTCAAAATTAAATATGATGTCATGAAAAATAATTTAATCTTTTAACCCATAATTATCAAGGCCTAATATCAATTTCTCTGAAAACATTATTTTCGGTAAATGAAACTCGAATTGCAAAGTGGAGCTCCAAATGAATTCTCCCAACCAGGATAATTAAATGAGATAAATAAATATGAAAATTAATAATATGGCTTAATTAAATAAATAAACATGATTTAGGATCGGACTATTACATATGAGCATGCGGTAAGCTGCGTTTTTGGAATTCAATAACTTGTATATCTATGAGTAGGAGAAATGACAAACTTGAGTGACAGAATAAATATTGATTTGTATGTTTAAAATGAAGGAATTTGGTGGTTAAGTGAAACCCAAATTAATTTCATTAGTTTTTCATAATAGGTAATTAAGTAACTAATATCAAAGAGGCATAGTTGGAGGAGAAACATATCTGCAGTGACTTTGCCAAATAAATTTTTCTCTTTAAAATCTCGTGTCATTTCCTTCAGCTCTGAGCAAAATACTCGAGCTACAATGTCAGGTCGATCACTGGCGTACTGGCCAGGTTGTTGGGATAGTGCTTCCATAATTTTCGGCCAGTTAGGATTGCAAGTAAATGTCACAAAAAAATCTGGATAGCACAATTGAAAATATATAGCCATTGCGTCAAGAAAGTGTTGCCTCATGCAACGTGGCCCCCCCAAAAAATTGCAGGTAATATTAACCTCCTTCCAACTGCAGTGGGATCATTCTCTCCGGTAGTAATTGCATCTTGTAGACTACTGTGCAAATATGCTCGGAGTGTACCTTGCTGACACCATATGTAATTTAATCTCCATGCTTCTATTGCAGCATTATAATCAATAATGAATTGTAAAAACAAACGACCACAATGAAGTAGACTATTCCACTCATTCACTCGATATTGTATCAAGAATGCATAGAACTCTCGCATTGTGACAAATGATCTAATGCTGCTTGACCCTTCAGCACATGGAATGTTTTCTGACCAACTATCGGCCCCATATGGGGATAAAAGGGGATATTGGGGAGGCATATAAGATGAGTGAGTTTCATATATATGTTGCAAGTTTCTGTCTACCTTGCAAACAATGATGTCTCGGGTTCCCCCATCAGTATGCTTGCCACCCACTATGAGAGCTACCACTTCATCTGTCGTGGGCCTTATGTATTGGCATCCTGGCCATGCTTCGATGATCCGTATTCTTAAGTCAACAATGTTGTTGGCATGTAAGATATCCCGTGCATTTCGAAAGACCCTCACATAAGGATTCACTAAATCAAGCATTCGTTGTAATGCCTCCAAAATCGCCAAATCAACCCCGTTGACACTTTGCTGGCCATTCAAACCCCTGCATCGGTTCCGCACCTCATTGTGTGTATCATAGATGTACAATTGAGAAAATCTTGGCTTTTTTTCTTGTGTCGGGAGTAAAGAACCAATGTGATGGTAGTTTTGGCCACTGATACGGAAGTAGTAAGGACCATGACCGTTCATTACAAAGTAGTCGATCATCCTACCCATTGAACTAAATGATAACATTGCGTTGAAAGCTCTAATATATCAGGTGAAATTTAGATCATTCAGTAATGTTTCTAGAGGACGAGGAGCTGGAGGCAAGCTTGGCAAGATGACTCGCCATTTTGACAACATAAGGTGAATCACGGCTGAGAAATGCTGCTACTTCGACACCTAACCACATAGTTGCTTTGCAATGGCTACACGAAACCATCCTTCCTATGAATGACCATCGCTCTGTAAATTTTCTACATGGATTAGAGTTTAGAGCAGTAGGTGGTGCTTGATGTTCACTTTGTAGAATGTTAATGTTTGCTGCAGCACGAAATATGACCAATTGTGATGCTCTGCCTTCTGCTTGATATCGTTCACGTACTTGTATGTATCTTGCAGCTGATTACGTCGTGTAAATAGCCCCCATCTTGCATTAAGCCGAGCTAGCCTATTTTCTAAACCATTTTCAATTCTTTGACTATTCTATCCATGACTGCATGAATTATTTTTCAAGGATCTTTTAATTTCAAAGCCATGCATGTAAAATCTATAAAGGAAAAATCTTGTGCTTAGTTATTTATGTCACTCGTAATGTGTTTAAATGTACAATTGCCTTTATAATTGTAGGTCCAATTTTCACAAGGTAAAATGTTACGCATTGAAGAAAGCAAAAGTAGTATTTTTATGTAATTTGTTACATTGTTATCATAAAACATTATTAAATTGGGGTTCAAAGAATTTCAAAAGTGGGAGTAGATTTTGTTTAAGGCAAGGTAAAAGATTTTTATGTCGTAACAATATTTCATTTGGTAATAACTCTTTTGTTCCATAAATATATATTATGTTTGACAAATCATTGTCTCTAATGTAGTTTTAAAATTCAATATTATGTTTTACGAATCAGTGCTTCAATATTCAATTCTACTAAGTGAATTACATGGATTTATTTTTATTTTCATTTGGTTTGGTTTTTATTTATTTCTTTTATATTTTTTTATTCGAATTCCTTTTTCAGTAAGAGGGGGGAAAGGGTGTGATTATACAAATATATTAAATTTAGTATATCAAAATTCAATATTTAAATATAATCTAATTAAAATTATGTTGTATAGCGAAATCACAACGTTTTATAAAGTATCCACTTTTATTTACGCGTTGTTGTATTGCTAATTTAATTACTTCAATATTCAATTCTACTAAGTGAATTGAAAGGATTTTTTTTCGTTTGATTTTACTTTTGTGGTTTCTTTTGTATGTTTTTATCCGATTTCCGTTCTTAGGAGGAGGGGGGAAGGGGTTTGATTTTACAAATAAACTAAATTTAGTATATCACAAAAAAAATGCACATATTATATTCCTTATAGAAATCATACAGTCAAACAACAAATCATAATTCAACCACACATTATGTAATAAGGAATGAAAGTAGAATTCAAGTAAGAATAATAATAATTAAATCGTCCAATATTTAATGTTAATGGAAGAAGCAAAATTATAATGAATAATCGTTTCTGAAGAATATGATGCATGGGTGAGAAGGGAAAGGGGGAAGCATTTGGCTAGAATAAATCCGTTGAAAATTGAAAATTTCTCGTAATAGGGCAACAATTACCGCCCAAATTATTATGAATTTTCTAATATCATGTACTCTATTTTAGGAACAAATTCAAAGAAACTAGGCACAAGATAATCAATGAAATGGATTTATTTTTACTTTGGTTCATACTTATTTTTACTTGTTTCTTTTTTCTTTTTGTATTCAAAATCTAGCTATCTACTCTGAAAAGAAGTTGCAACAGTGTCCAAATTTGGGTGGTTGTGCAATAAATCTACTAGCTTGGATGCACTAATTTGGTTATTGGGACGTGTATAGGTGAAACAAAGACTTTTTTATTTCTAAATATTCCCATGGACTATGGGAGGGGCTCTATATATTGAAGATCTGATTTCAAAGGAGAAGAAAAAACTCGAATTAAATAAAACACTAAAGTAGTGCATGAAAAAGCCATGTCCATGGAGTGAGTGGGCTAACACATCTCATCAGTGCATTATTACCCTGCAATCTGACAAGCTAACTCACTAAAAATAAGAGAGGCAGTCACTTTATAGGTCTATAAATAGTGTCAAAATCCATCACACAAGATAGCACAACTGAATCAATATGGCGGAGGTTATTGCTGTCACTTTATTCCTCCTGTTCGTCGTGATTGCATCTACAGGTCTCTTTTCATATGCTTTCTCCCCTCTTACAATATTTAAAGGATAATTACATGAATATCGACATCCAATTATATCTAATATTCATGCAAGTAAAGCATAGTTATATGAATATTAAATATAATAGGATGTCGATTTTAAAGCCACGTCTAAAATACCATAAAAACAGCTATGCAGTACAATACATCTCATCATATGATGAAAATATGAAGAAGAATCCATACATGATAGAAAAAATTCCATAATACATGTTTAAATATTGAGGAGAATAAATACATCTTGTGATGAATTGGCTTGTGCATATTTATAGCAACAATATTAATGCGACATCACATTAACAATATTGAAAAATTAACTGGTGCATATTTGAACAATGATTTTATCTGACAATGTCGAATCAAGTATAAGTTTTTTGATTTTCATGTGAGTTGTTAGTGTCCCAATTTGAATTGCAAATTATTGGCTGTGTTCGTCAACAGTGTTTTGGGTAGCCTTTAGTGTTTTGACCAGGTCAATACACTAATTAGTTCATTTTTAGTGTTTGATAAACTAGTGTTTTGAATAACATTTCAAGTAGTGTTTAGTATTTTATGCAGCGTTTTTGAAAAGCTTATAGTATTAACGTTTGACATTTAAAAGTAGCGTTTCATATTTTTAGCGAAAAAATATCCTTTTAAAATTTTATCTTTAGAAATTATCTATATCCTTTTATGTTAATTTACATTAATCACTAATTAGCTAGTATAACAGCTAAATTTACCGAATACATTAGTTTCAACCGCTAATCTAAACAGCTATCTGCTAGCAGTTAAATTAGAAACGCCGTCCGCTATCTAAACAGCTATCCCCTACCTAAATCGCTATCTGCTACCTTAATATCTAATTTTGCTGAACAAGGCCATTGATAGTAGTCTTCTACATTTTCTTTTTTTGGGGGGGTAATTTTAGCAACACAATTAATTAATAAATATTTAGGCACAATCAATGTAGAAAAGAGTAGGGCTCTATTCAGCAAAATTAGCAGTTCAAGTAGCGGATAGCGGTTCAGGTAGCGGATAGCTGTTTAGGCAGTGGATAGCATTTCTAATTTAGCTGTTAGCGGATAGCTGTTTAGATGAGCAGTTGAAATAAATGTGTTCCGTAAATTTAGCTGTTGGGTTAGCTGATTAATGTAAATTGACATAAAAGGATAGAGATAATTTCCAAATATAAAATTTCGTAAGGATATTTTTTTGACAAAAAATATGAAACGCTACTTGTAAATGCCAAACGTTAATACTATTAGATTTTCAGAAATGCTGCTTAAAACGCTAAACGCTACTTGAAACGCTAGTCAAAACTATGTTACCGAACACTAAAAAGTACTTGATGAGTGATTTGACTTAGTCAAAACGCTAAACGCTATTCAAAACGCTGTTGCCGAACACGCCCTAGAACATACAATTGAATAAAAAATTTTGATACATGCTGATCTATCTGTATATACATTGAAAATACCTGAAAATTCTAAAGGTCAATGCCCAAAGAGATTTGAAAATCACCTTCGAATTCAGTAGACAAATTTGAATTTACTGTCGTGGATATATATTGCCCTAGAATATAAACAAAACAAAAAACAATATAAATTGCAAAAAGACCAAACAAAATTATCCATGTCCTTGAAAGAGGTAATAAAATTGTATTCTAAAAAATAAAATAAAAGACATACCTTTAAAAAATTAATTTTACCACTCAAAAATTTGTAATACTAACTTAAGCTCTTATGCTCTGAAAATTAAAATCATCGATAGTTAGTGGGCCTTCCGCATCAAAATTCCCACTGGAAAAACCTTGCAACTATAGCTATATACGTCTTCCTCTAACTCTTTCAGTGTCTAGCATAAGTTTTATCAACCCCTCGATATACTTGCGTAAACAATCTTGTTACAATAACAATAATTTAAATGAGCTTTAACATGCCATAGAATATAATATATTTCCACTAATCATAGTACATTTGCCATAGTGGACAAATTGGTAATGCCATAATATTTTTCATGCATGTTATGGTAAGTGACATATATATTTGTCCAATTATTTTATATTGTTTGCAGTATGGGATAAATTGTTAACACCATAGTATTTTTGATCAAGAATATATTACTATGGTTAGTTAATATATTTGTCTGGTTATTGTGTATCATTTTCGGTATATCAAATCTAATGATTATTATACAAAATATTTATATGCTGACCAAATCTTATTTCGTAATTGTGGAAAATGCCATAATATAGTTTCAGATATCTTCTCCAGGAGTAAAATCTCAATTTTAAGAAAAAGGCGAAGACCTAGCTATTACACTTGTAAATTGTGGATGCTTTAATTATAACTAATAAAATTTATGCTTTCTCTAATATTTCTCTCAAATTAAATAAATAATCACATATATCGCACATCAAAATTGAGATGGGGGAGACATTTACACACAAAAGAATACAAAAATCACCTACAGATTTGATCAAAAGTAAGAGATAACCCTCACCTGATATGAGTTGTGGCTATGATACTTTGAGTTATGACTGCCGCTCGTCCAATTTTCTGTTTCCTGTACATGCATAGAAATCAACCCTTGAACTCTAACTTTTTAATGGATAATAAATGCAATTTAGAGAATTTGACGAAGAAAATATGATATATATAACTATATTGCAGGAAATAGTATCTAATGATGATGAAGGTAAAAAAAAATTATATAAACATAGATTAATTGAACATTATAATATGAGCATTTCTTATTCAAGCAAATTAACATATGATAATAATGTAAATTAATCAAATTAAATTTATTATTTTTAACCCAATTTTTTAAAAATGCTATGGGTTGCATGCATAAAAAAACTAGTTAACATGATCAACTATAATCACAAATGAAATGGTAAGACAAAAAAATTGATATTATAAATACATTAATGATGGAACAAACAACCTAAACCGTGCAAGTTTATGAGCAAAACTAGTTAACATGAGCTACTAATATATTTAACATCATCAACGTAACCATTAAACTTCATCGCTTCTAAAGTACATGCCTAGAAGCCTAAAAGATTACATAAATACATACTAATCAAATAGCGTAGTGTGAATATTGCTCATTGGAACTAAGTAACTTGGCACATGATAAAAATGTAAATTACTAATGTAACACCCCGACCCCTCTCTGGGGTCACGGACAGTTACCAATAATGGCTTCAAGGATCGTCAACTAGCCCTACAAATTACCCCAAGCCTTTCTGGCGTGTTTCGTTCTCGCTCACACGCTGCCTGAGAAACTTTCCAAGAGGTCACCCATCACAAGATTGCTCCACAGTAAGCAAGCTTAACTATGGATTTCTTATGAGTGAGTTTCTCGAAAAGAAAGGTGTACCTTTGGTGATCTAAGTAGCCACTTTGATCCTTTTAAGCCACAGTCGGGGTGTTACAATTGCCCCCGCTTGAAGCGCGCATCCTCGTTGTGCCTTACTAACCGACCGATTTAGGAGTCCTCTTGATCAGCAATCTACACCCAGTATCTTTGCCCTACTATGTGACTGCCCATGGGTTTCTCAATCCATTGGCGCAGCTCAAAGTCTCGGGTCGGCTCTGATACCATCTATAACACCCTGACCCCTCTCCCGGATCGTGGACAGTTTCCAATAATGGCTTCAAAGATCATCGATTGGCCCCACAAATTACCACAAGCCTTTCCAGCGTGTTTTATCCTCGCTCACACGCTACATGGGAAACTTTTCAGGAGGTCACCCATTATAAAATTGCTCCACAGCAAGCACGCTTAACTATGGAGTCCATATGAGTGGGCTTCCCGAACAGAAAGGTGCCCCTTTAGTGATATAAGTAGCCACTTCGACCCTTTTAAGCCACACTCGGGGTGTTACAACTAATCAAATCAAACATAGCACTTTTAACCCAATGTCTAAAAAACTAATTAACCATTAAAAAGGGGGTTGCTTGCGTAAGAAACATTGATATATCACATATCATGTTAAGGAGATGTGTACCTTACCCTCCAGAAGGAGTTAGTGTTAGCTCGGATCGACTCTTGTGCTTTGACTAAAATCAATTTCGTGGTAATTTACAGATGGAATTATGTTATATATATAGCATATGTAATTGTTATCATAAATTTTGAAAAAATATATTTGATATTCCATAGTTATGTTACAAAAAATAGGTAAACATAATAAGTCAAGATAATATTAATGTTCTTTGCCCACTAAAACTCCTCAACGGTATAAATTTCAAAAAATTATTAACTCAAGATAATATTAATATTGTAATATATCTATACTATTAATAGTCTAGCCGAGGTAGGGGGTTGCATGCATCAAAAAACTAATTAACATGATCAGCGATAATCACAAATAAAATGGTAAGACTAAAAAGTAATACTATAAATACATCAATGATGGAACAAACAACCTAAACTGTGGAAGTCTATGCGTAAAACTAATTAACATGAGCTATTAATATAAGTAACAACCTAAACCGTGTAAGAACAATGGTTCCGTAATGTTTCCGTAATTAATGTTTATATTTTCCTTGTTAATTATTTTTTTTGTTCTGAATTGATTAATTAATATGAACGGATGCGATTAAGACTGAGGATTAATCTTATAGACCAAAAGATCTGATTTTTGACAATGCAGGAAAAACCCACGTCAGCACAACATTGCTTTTATATAATGGTATAGATGTACCATTGGTATCCTATGTTGATATAGTATTCTCTCTCCTTGGACCCTACCCAGTGCCATTTCTGGTTTGTGCTGCTTCCCCATTTGAAGGCATCTTTCACCTTGCCGAATTTTCCCTAATAACAACATACATCTTGCTTAGGGCTATAGTTCCACCAAGATTTTCCAGCTAGGTATCTTTCTTGGACCCATTTCACCCAGAGTATATATCCTTCTTGTGTGTTATGGCCCATACTAGTTTTGCTATACAAGCCTTATCCCATGCATCCATGTTCCTTATGTCTGCCCCATCATTCTTCTTAGGTTTACATGTGTCTTCACATGAGACATAAGGCACTTTTTTGTAAGTCTCATTAGCCCCCCATAAGTAGTTCCTGCATATCCTATCCAATTCCTTGATTACTTCTTGTGGCAGAATAAATATTATTTCCCAAAAGTTATAAGTCCCCATCAATACACTACTGATCAATGCCACTCCTCCTGCATAGGAGGTCATTTTTGTGGCCCATGTCTTGATTTTCTTTGTGATTTCTTTGTGATCTTCTCCACCAATAGTCTACAGTCCATTTTGCTAAGTTATTTGCAGTGATAGGTACTCCTAAGTACCTAAAAGGCATCTCACCTCCTTGATACCCTATCTAGGTAAGTATTTGTTGCTTGTGGCTTGCATGCTCCTACCATTATTTGAGACTTCTCTTTGTTTGCCTCCAGTCCTATCCTCCTTGAGAATTTATCAAAAGCCTCCATTAGGTGCTGGATTGTACTCTTGTCTGCTGCACTGAACACAATTAGATCATCTACAAACATAAGATGTACCATTTTGTTCTTTTTTCATTGAGGGTGGTATTTGAACCCTGGAGATTTGCTTGCTCTTTCAAACAGCCTAGGGAGGTATTTCATTACCAAAACAAACAATAGGGGAGATTAGGGGTGGAGATACAGGCCAATAATCCAAAGTCATCGCCATTCATGTGGAATATGAATGTAGGGGTGGAGATGCAGGCCAATAATCCAAGTGATAAAACTGTTTGGGAATTTTAAACTTGTGAGCATTTCCTTCATAAAATCCCAGTGCACTGAATCATAAGCCTTCTTCAGATCTATCTTCATCATACATCTTGATGATATATTCTTTTTGGAATATC
>JAKOGI010000837.1:320000-342500 GCA_029747015.1 Carnegiea gigantea | reverse complement strand
ATTTTTGCTCCCAACAAATCATGTTTCTTTATATAATAGCTATGTATCCACTTTATCCATAATTTGTCTTTTAAGAAACACAAAGATCAAAGTATTTTCCAAATGACAGCTACATTCCACCATTTCATATTGAACAATCCAACACCAGCACAATTCTTTGGTTGGTAAAGAGATTCCCAAGAGACTGGGGCCTTTCTACTCTCTTCACACTTACCAGTCTAAAGAAACGTTCTGCATTTCCATTCAATCTTATGGAAGACCACTTTGGGGGAAAATAAAGAACTGACCTCAAAAGGTTTGCATAGACACGGTCACATATTGAAGTAGCCTACCATCTAACAGTAGCAGATTTATCCAAGAGCTTAGTCTTGCACAAGTCTCATCAATCAAAAGGGACCCCTGCATAACAGATGATTTCTTACTTGTGAGGGGAACCCCAAGATTACTAGCAACTTTTCTTTTTTAACTTTGATATTTTCCAAAATCAGTAGCTGCTCATATGAAGACACACTACCAAAGAAAACTTCTGGTTGCTCCAGGTTTGCAGCCATTCCTAAGACTTTTGCAAACTCATTAAAGCCTGAGAATAATAGGTCAACAGATTTGTAATCTCCTCTTGTAAATGAAAGCATATCATTAGCAAAGATCAAATGTATGAAGTTAAATTCCTCACACCTTAGATGGTAATTAAAGTCAGGAATATCTACCAGTTTATGAAGCTTCCTTGATAGCTACTGCATCACAATAGTGAAGAGCTAAGGGGATAATGGAGCAAGACACTCCCCATTAAGGAGGATACAACACAGGAAAAAACCGACTTGATAAACTGTGAGGGGAAGCCTAGGCCTAGCATAACATGGTGTAGGTGAGGCCGTTCCACACATTCATAGGTTTTCCTAAGATCCATTTTGAAAACACATCTAGGAGAGATAACTTTTCTTTCGTACTGTTTCACCAGTTCAGATGCCAACATCATGTTGTCCCCAATTTGTCTCCCTGGAATGAATACTGATTGTGAGTCACTTATAATATTAGGCAGGACATATTTGAGTCTATTTGCAATGACATTGCAAGGACATTGGAGACAACTTTGTATAAAACAGTACAACATGTCATGAGCCTATAGTCACCCACTCTCAGTGGTTGTTTTATGTTTGGTGGTAATCTAATGGTAATGCAATTAATGCTTTTTAGCATCTTTCCTGTCTTTATGAACTCAGTCACAACCTTTATCATATCCTTCACTACAATATTCCAAGCCTTTTTAAAGAATACTGGGGTGTATCCATCAATACCTAGAGCTTTATCTTCTTCAATTTCCCACAAAGCTTGTTTTACCTCTTCAAGAGTGGCCCCCGTGCATAGATTTTCCTGGTGTTGAAGAGATACTTTGCAAGCTCTTTGTAATACCCTATAGTCAATCATGTCAAGTTCTGTTGGCAACTTCCCATCAAACCAATAAAATAGTCCCTAAACATGGATTTTAGTAGAGCTTGGTCCTGAATTGGAATCCTTTCATTATTGAGGACATAGGTAATCTTAGTCTTAGCTCTTCTTGCCTTGATACTAGCGTGAAAGAATTTGTATTAGCATCCCTAACTCTAATCCAATGTTGTCTAGAATTATGTCTAAAGACTTTCTCTTCAACCTCCATCCATTTATCTAATTCCATCAATAGAGCAGTCTCCTTTGAGAAAGTCCTTAATCAAACAGATCATCTTGCAAAAGTCTCTGAATGTGTTGTAATTTTGCACTCAGTGTAGCAATTTGCTGCTTATATTTTTTGGTGTGTTTATACCCTAGTTCCTTCAATTTGTGCTTTAAAGTCTTCATCCTAGACACAGTCTGAACGTGGCACATCCATGAATTTGCTCATCCCAGGCATCACTCACAACATCCAAAAAGTTTGGCAGTTCAGTCCATACATTACAGAATCCAAAAGATTTGTTCCCTGTATTAGTGTCCTCATTGAATACCAATATCAATGGTGAACGGCCAGACACTTTAGATTGTAATACCTCAGCTTCCACCATTGTGTATGCATCAAACTAATGGATGTTGCCCATACTCTATCCGACTTGGTATAAGTTCTTGACTTACTCTGCTCATGTCAATTCTCTGCTCATGTCAATTGCACCAAGTGAACTCAGCACCCTTTGTTCTTATATCCTCAAGGTTCAGGGTGCGAAACATCTACAATAACTCAAAGGGTGCATTATAGTCAATACCATCCATTTTTTTCCTTTCACTAGGCTGGAGGGTAGCATTAAAATCCTCCCCAACAAGCCAAGATTCATTAATTTGGCTTGAAGACAGGGTTTCTGACAAAACTCTTCTCTTCTTATAATGATTTGCTTCATAAATTAGAGTGAAAGCAAATCTAAATTCAGTAAAATTAATATGACAGTCCATGAACTGTTCATGAACACTGTCCTCTTGCACATCCACTTTAGGAGGATCTCAGAGAAGCTAAATGCCACTCTTTACACAAAGATCAACATTTGAAACTCCTCTCTGATAGATAGCAATGTTATTTCTCTTTTGGTAGCTTCACTTTTGTCTCCACCAAGCCAATAACATTAGCCCTTGTATTCACTACGAGATTATTGACCTCCCTTTGACATTGGGGTTTGTTTAACCCCCTCACTTTCCAAATAATGACTATCGTGAGGGATCTAATATAATCCTTATGTCTTGGCAATCCACTCTTGCTAAAGTTTCTTCATCACCCTTAGCCAAATGCTTTAGTATAAGGAAAGGGTTATGAGTAACCTCAGCTTGGCTGCTCCTATGAGTGACTTCTTAGGACAATCTTCTGCTTCTAACCACCATCCAGTCCTTGTCAGTGCCATATGCATCCCTAGCTTGCCTCTTCTGTCTCAGTTGATGCCACAAGTTGGTCTGATTGCTCAGATTGCCCAACCTTAGTAAATCGACCTCCTCCTTCTCCATTCAGAGCCCCTGGGTTTTCTATTCCTTCTTCGAGCCATCCTGTGTTGTTGAATGTGTTCACATTCCACTTCCACATGATCAATACGTCTCCGTTTAGCATAGTACAATGATTTTCACTCATATTCGACTCTTTGGGTCAAAAAATTGCCGTCCTCATCATCTACAATCACCTCATTTTTGTAAGGAACAGTGATATCAATATTAATGAGGATTCTAGCATACATAGACAATTCCATCTTGGCTTGTAGTTATCTGGTCAGCTGATAGCGCTCAGATTTTCATCCATGGTGACAAAGCAAAGTAAAAAGAGAAAGAGCAAGATAAAGAGAGGGAAAATAGTATCCATCATATACTGCAAAATGAGGGAGCATGGTCTCTTATACAACAGTACATAAACGAAAAGAAGCAAAGCAAAACAAAGACACAATTTTCCCGCTAAGTTTGTTAGCATAATATTAGGAGACAGTTGCAACCAATTCTGGCAAGTGGCTCAATAGACTTCTAGTGCCTGGAAGCTTCTCTACTTGTTCTGCTTGTTTGCAATCTTCATGAATGTTAACCCCCCCCCCCCCTCCCAATTAGAGGGTGTGTAAACCCCAATTTGGACAAAATGTGGTGATGAAGAATCCCAGTGAGAGGCTTGGTATGTCAGCAAGTTGGGATTTGGTAGGAACATGGCTAAGGCTAATAAGACCTTCCATAAGTTTCTGCCGGACAAAATGACAGTCAATTTCTATATGCTTAGTCCTCTCATGGAAAACGGGATTTTTGGCAATATAGATGGCTGCTAAGTTGTCACATTTGACAGGAATGGGAGTAATAGAAGTGAGAGTTAACTCATACAACAACCTACTGGGCCAAGACAATTCTGTTGTCAACATGCGAAGACTTCTATACTCACTGGTGCCATACTCTCCTAGCAATCGGGATGAAGCAGGATCGCCATTTTGGTGTCCGAGCAGAGCCTAAACAAACTACTTTCAATGTCCTAAATTAGTTATATTTCTTAGAAATAACAGCCTCATTTATATCCCACAAAACTAAAATCTAAACTCTTCAAGTTTAAGATAGACAATTTTATGGAATGGAGGAAATAATGTTTCAAAATTTAAAAATAAAATCCTAACTAAAACAACTAATCGGACTTATGTTAATTTTCAAATTTTCAAGATTACCAGCTAAATATCTCAAAAATATTCATTTGATTAGTGCAAATTGCCACTTGTCAAAGACGTGTCCAAATATCTTGAAGTAAGGACGGTGACGTGCACAGAAGCAATAAGATTCTTCCACATTAAAACACGAGTCCAAATAACAAAGGGGTGATGCAAGACGGCAAGCCGCCCGAAAATTGAACTCTTTTTGCCTTTTTCCTCCATTTTCTCCCTCAAGGAATTACTTGTTTGAGTGCGTAATTACAATTAAACCCTTTGAAATATGCAAGTACAACGACCCTCTTATATTGTAGTACCGTGTACTTTCACTATATACAATGACCTTTGTTCATCTCCCCTTCCCCTCAATTAAGGGGAAGTGCATCATTATTCATAGACGAGGAGGAAAAGGGAGATGGGCGTGTCAGCTTGTTGCTGCCTCAAACCGTTGGCTCCGTTGCCTACAAGGCCCTTCCTTGATCCTGCCTCTTCATCACCCTCCTTGTTCACAGGGACAAATCTTGCTCCCAGGTAACAGATTAAATTGTGCCTACATATTGTTGTGTATTTTTGTTATCATTTTCTTGTTTCAATCATTTTAAAACCATGGGGTCAAATGATCAGGTTGTCTCAATTTAGAAAATTCAAATGTCTGCAGGATTGTCTTGAATAGTCGATGGATCATGCTGAATTCGATTCATTGGGTCGGTCCATCGCAAAGTAACCTTATTATGATGAACCATTATTAAGGACATATTCTTTTCGTTGTCTTTTTTTATTTATGAACTGTAACGTATTTCAATCTATTTTCATCAACTTCAAACTACTGCAATAAAAAAATATCAATTTTAACTCCCTTCAACTAAATTTATCCAACTTTAATCTACTTTATCTCACTTCAACCAATTTCAGCTTACTTTTTTCAAAAATTTATTCACACTATTTTTAATTAATTTCAACCTATCATATAAAAAATATACCAATTTTAACCCACTTCAACTTACTTTAATTTACCTTAATCAACTTCAATCTATTTTAACCAACTTTAATAAAAAATACCAACTTTAATCCACTTTGACTCAATTCAACCTACGTTAATCAACTTTACTCTTTTACCAATTCTAATTTACCGGCAAAAAGAACAGACGCTAAGTCCTTTTTAGTTCGTTTTTTTTTTTTTTTTTTTAGGGAGAAATCTTCTATCTAAAATTATTACTTATTCAACCATTGAACTTACCAAATTAGTATAGTTTAGATTGGTCCATTTTACTGAGAAATTGATTTAAAGTCGTTTGACTTCTTTTTTCCCCCCCCTATTAAGTAGGAGGTCATACTGTTTCTAATTATTGATTTACAGAAGGATTTTTTATTCGTTTGACTTAGCTCAATTCGTGGTAGTTTTGTACGTAGGAAATGTGATGGAAGATCATTATGGAAGAGCAATCAAATGGTGGGCCTGGCATGTAGCATGATAATTGGTCTAGAGATGGTGGATCTTATGGGCAACATTGGTCACAACGCAGCGTACTCAATGGCAAATGAGATAGCGAACGAATCTCAAATGATATTACCCGACAAGAAGGATAAGCCGACGAGAGTTGCAAAATGGAGTGAGAAACGAGTTTGCCCACCATGGCATTTGAACTCTTTGGAGACCATTGTCCCTGAAGACCTGCCTAGGCCTTCTGCCCATAGGAAATGGGAATGGGTTTCCTCCTCCTCCCAATGGGCTCCGGTAGTTAAATCATCGGTCAAATCAAGGAACACCAGTTGTTTCTCATTGTAATTTCTAGATATTTTTCTCCTTTTTTAACCCGTCCCTGTTATTTTGAGCACCATCCAATTTCAGAAAAATTGTTTTATGTATACGAGGGTGTATTTATATAAGTTGTATTTGGCACACAGGCATATTATTTTGAGCACCATTCAATTTCAGAAAATTTGTTTATGTATACGAGGTTGTATTTATATAAGTTGTCTTTGGCACATAGGCATGTTTATCATTGTTATTGTCGAAAATGTGTTGGCCGGTTGGCCAACACTTTCACTCTCCTCCTCCTCCCCCACCTAGGTTCGAACTTGGGGGGGCGCAGTTTTTATTTTGTGTAGAAATTGTGTGAGAGGATGTGGTCCTGGACGTTGACATTCCCTTGCCTCTTGCCCGTTACAAGTCCACTAGGTAGTCCCTGAGTTAGGGGCCCGTAGACTGGGCCGTTTACCATTGTTTAAAAAAAAAGTTTATCATTGTTATTTTTGGGGGGGGGGGGGAACGCGTGTAGTTATTTGTGATTTATTGTTTCTAAAACTTTTTGAGGGTTTGTAAAGGTGTTACTTTATATTGAAGGTTTCTTTCTACTGTCTAGTAAAATTTTTGGTAAATTTTGTAAGTTGTCAGGTGAAGATAGTTTAAAAAAGTCAAAGGTTTATTATAATTTATGAACTTTTTTCAAATAAAAAATAACAATATTCTACAAGGAGAAACTCTGCTTGATCTTGTTGGTGGCAACTTGGAAGCCGAATTGGAGAACTAAGTTGTAATCAGTGGCGGAGCTAAGGTGGGGTCATGTGAGGTCAACCGGCCCCGCTTAAAAAAAAAAATCTGCTAGTTAAATTAGGAAATACACAAATACGCTATATATATAATTTGTGAGGTACCATGATGCAGTAAAAGGAGATTGCTTTGATGGTTGGCTGGGCGTGAAACTTCGGCTGGGCACTTCTCTCAGGCATCCTGGGTTCGAATCTTGCCGTTGCCATCCACTTAAAAGCTCTCTCTCTCTGTTTTTTTTTTTTTTTTTTTTTGGCCCAAGTTTCGGCCTAAAACTTTACATAGCTTTAATTTTCGCTTTTCTTTGTCAAATTTTCAATTGTTTACCTTTTAATTATTTTGATAGTTAGATTAGGTTCAATTGTTGAAATCATTTGATGAAATTAACAAGAAATCATTTGTCAATTGTAATTGTATATGTTGTTCACTACTTCAATTCTCCTGTAATTAGTTACAATTATTGAATATCTTTCACTTGCCTAATTAAATTTTTTTTGGTCCAGTTGAAAATGCATAAATATTCCAAAAAGTTGACTGCTGAATCGTTTCGTTGAACTTCTACATCTGAAAAGTCTCCTTTGAATAAAGAAACTAGCGAACACTATACTCAAACACAAACACCAAATTTTGACGCAAACACTAATCCTTCGTCTTGTGGGAGAAGTCGAGTTGATTCAAGTGCTCTTCAGTCAAATCCAGGTGAAAGAAAACCAATTTCACATTATCATCTAAATGAGCATGATGAAGATTATCAACACCAATTTGCGCAATGGAATATCGGATGAGTTTTTAAATGATACTGTTATTACTTATTTTGAGGATGATCTTTTTGAAACAGTGTCGAACGATGATAGCATATATCGTTTTCAAAATATGAAGATTCGCTGAGGACAATTGCCTTGATTATAATAGCTTTGTAATTTTGTTTTTACGACTATTGTTAAACTTAAAATTTCAAATAACATGTGTGTTTGAGTCCCGACCCCGCTTGAATTAATTCCTGGATTCGCCACTGGTTGTAATGGTAGTATGAATTGTACGTTAGTTGATTTAAGAGCAACTATAGTCTTATTGGAGTCCAAGGTAGTTTAGGTTGAGATAAATTAGAGAGACAGATAGGAGTTATATGAGCATAAGAACTATGTGTGAATTGTTCTATATCTTCTGTTTATATGGCGCAAGATTACAATAATTATATACAAGAGTAAGCATGCTTCCTTGCCACCTAGGACTCGTAACTAAATTTGAAATATAAAATCCTGCGCATATATGAAAAGGAAACTTAACAAATTAACAAAAATAATACAACTATTTTGTTCCTAGCATTCCACCTTAACTTGGAGCATGTAAATTGACAAATGCCTAATTTGGACCTTAGAAATTGAGCTGAACAGTTTCGTAAAAAATATTGACAATATGATATTTCAGATGAACATAAGCCGTTTAAAGATCTCCAGAAAGAAGGCATTCCCAAACAAAATGACGATCGATCTCTATATGTTTTGTACACTCATGAAAAATATGATTTTTAGTTATATGTAACGCATCTTGATCATCACGACACAGCTTCATATGTTTGTTAAAGGAAACATGTAAAGAGGCTAGGAAAGATTTAACCCATATCAACTCACTAGTCACACTTGCCATTGCATGATATTCGGCTTCTGCTCAAGATCTGAAAACTATACTCTGCTCCTTTGTTTTCCAAGAGATAGTTGATCCAGCAATAGTGACAAAATAGCCTATGAGAGATTTTCTATTAATAGGACAAACACCCCAATCTAAATCACAATAGGCATAAACTTGCAAATCTGAATCACTTTTCAGCAACAATCCATGGTTGGGTGCCCTTTTAAATATTATAGAACTGGTTTAGCAGATTTCATATGTTCCTTTTTTGGCTCTCGCTCAAATCGTGATAGTACATGAATAACAACAACAACTCCTCCTAGTGTGGGTCCCGCTTTTGCGGAGTCTGGAGAGATCCAGATGTAGGCAACCTTACCTCTACTAGCATTTCTGCCCATAGAGAGGCTGATTCAAAGAGACCCATAAAAACCAATTTTTGAGAAAACATTTTATAGAAGAAAGGTTTTGAGAAAACATTTTATGGGGACAGCTAAGTGTAATTAACGGGGAATGGGTTAAGGGGAAAAAAGAGGCGGCAGTAATTATGTAACCATAAGTGTAACAGAAAAGAGGGAGATACTGTACCTCAACAACCAGAAGCAGGCAAACGTTGTCTCTTCCTAGACACAAGAACTACCTACAGGCAAATATAACATATGAAGAAATCGCAATCAGACACATTCTACTGCCGAGTGACTAACTACGAGGCTAACTCTCTGCGCTCTACGGTTATATCTCGCCATAATCTCCTATCCTGAGCCACGTCCTCTGTTAACCCTATAACTTTCAAGTCCTCTCTAATTACCTCATCCAAACTCTTCTTTGGTCGGCCCCTCCCTCTTTTGCCTTTGAGGATGTTGATCCTCTCACACCTCCTCACTAGAGCGTCCACACTCCTCCTTTTTACATGACCAAATTATTGGAGTCTTGTTTCTCTCAACTTATCTTCGATGGGAGCTACTTTAACTAAGTCCCTGATTATATCATTTCTAATGCTATCTATTCTCGTATAACCGCACATCCACCTAATCATACGCATCTCTGCCACCATCAACATCTGAACCTGTGCCTTTTTTAGGGGCCACCATTCCAATCCATAAAGAACTGCTGGTCTAACTACCATACGATAGACTCTACCTTTCAATCCAAGGGGTACCCCCTTATCATATAGCACCTGAGGTAAACTTTCATTTTTGCTAGCCCATCTTTATTTGCTAGCTAATATCTTCGTCAATATCTCAATTCTGCTGAATGATTGAGCCTAGATACTTAAACTTATCAACCTTAGATGTTGACCTCCTATCCAGGGTGACTTCTCCCCCCGCATCCACCCTTCCACTAAAATAGTAATGAAGGTATTCCGTTTTCGATCTACTAACTCTAAAACCTCCAGATTTCAAAGGATGCCTCCATCACTCTAACTTGTCATTAACTCCCCGTCTGGTCTCATCAATAAGAATAATGTCATATGTAAATAGTATACACTAAGGTAACTCATCTTGAATCCCTCTTGTAAGTTCATCCATAACTAGAGTGAAAAGAAAAGGGTTTAAGGCGGAACCCTGATGCAGACCTAGACCAATGGAGAAGTCATTAGTGACCTCTCCTGACGTCCTAACACTCGTCCTACCTCCCTCGTACATATCCTCAATAACTCGAATATACACGGACGACACTTCTTTCTTTTTCAGGAGTAGCATAGCATAATTCTAGTCATGTGATAGTCAAATAAATGAGTCTTCTAACCAGAAGACTATATCATGTTGGATCCTCAATTGGTGGACCATTAGCTAGGTCAAGTTCATGGTTAGAGAGCATTGGAAACTCCATAGATTTTGACCCAAGAAGTCTACATTCCTCTATGATTTCTAGGGCATACTTCATTTGACATAAAAACAAACCCTGCTGACTTCTAGCTACTTTGATTCCTAGAAAAATGTTTGAGATGAGCCAAATCCTTAATACGGAGGCAACCATTCAAATATTCCTTAAGCTCTGTACAAGCCTTGCAATCGTTTCATGTTAGGACCAAATGATCCACGTATACTACCAAAGCTATGTTTATGTCTCCTTTCCTATACATAAATAAGGAATAATCTGCATTTGATCTAACAAACCCATGCTCAGGTAATTTTGATGAAAGCTTCACAAACCACTATGTGGAGCCTGTTTGGGCCTATAAAGAGACTTTCTCAGCTTACATACCTTTTTGGAAACTAAAGATTTAAACCCAGGAGGCATAGTCATATAATTTCTTCATCTAGGTCTCCATATAAGAAAGCATTATTCATGTCCATTTGATGCATCTCCCAGCCTTTAACAATAGCAACTGAATGAAAACATCTCATACTAAACATCTTAGCTACAGGTGTAAAAGCCTCGTTTTAATTAAACCCCTCAATCTGCTCTTCTCTTCTTATCACAAGCCGCGCCTTGTATCTTTCAATTGATCCTTCGAATTTTTATTTAACCTTCTAGACCTCTTACAGTTTATGGGTTTCTTGGGCAAATCCTTAACCATCCAGGTCTAATTCAGTTCAAGTCCTTCAATTTCCTTGGCCATTGCCTCTCTCCGTCTATAATCCTTAACTGCTTTATGAAGATATTTGAGCTTAACAATTTTAGTTATTGAAGCAAGATAGTTGCTATGCGTATGAGAAAAATTAGCACGAGTGACATAATTTGCTATGGGACAAGGTTTAGCTACGGAGAATTTTTGTAGTTGCTTAGAAGAAGGGGGCCTGTTTATTGAGTTGTGTAACAGATGTAGTCCTACAAAAGACTTGGGGCTTTTCTATCGCATTTTTCGCATTCTCAACTCTTCTGCAATAGGTACTAGTAAGGGCACCAACCAGAAAGCCTCGGTTATGATCCCCCATGAATGGTTGGACTTGTTGGCTGCTAGGTTTTGTACTTGGATCATATCTTTTTTTAAAAATTTCTCATAGAATGTAGAGTAGGCTGCAGCATAAAGGAGCTGTAACAACCCTAGTCCACAATCCCGGCTAGGATCCTTGACCAATTGCAGTCACTCTGGCTAACCTAAGAGACTGGACTACAGTACCAGTCCAGGCGAGTTCTTGGATAAGTACAACACCAAATCATCTAGCTCAGCCACAACTATTGTTAGGAGCCCCTAAGTTGCTCAATTTGAAAAAATGTAAAAAAATAGAATAAAAATAGCCAATAATTGATAGAGTTGCCAATCAGTTTTGAGGAAAACTTACAAACCAAGCCTATCCTTCTAAAACGAAACATAAATGGAAAGGGAAAATAAAAGGGACAAAAATGTTTGTTTTAAAAAGGTCTTCAAAAGGCCCCCTAGTATGGTGACCATCTGACTCCACAAGCTTAAGCCAAAGATTCAGATTTGGGGGTGAAGGTATGATGCTGTGATAGAGTGCATCATAAGACCGCCCGTCATCACCCATGACCTCTACTAATCAATATAGGGAATTAAAGCTAATTACACTAACACACAAATATGTAATGTATTAGGATCAATCATGTCGAACAATAGGAATTTAGACCACATGCCAGTCTAGAAGAATTCGAATAAATAAAGTAGACAATTACAATGGGCGGCTAAACTAATTAAAGATTATATCTTTGCTGAACCCAAATTTAATAAGATAAAGTGAAAGAACGTGGAGAGAATGAGGGAAGGTTTGGGGTTAGCACTCAGAATGACCCATCCAATTTACCTAGGCACCTAGTAGAATGATGCTTCATTACCAACTAACAAATTTCTCAATCTCAATATTTTAAGGACACGCTATGTTTCTCTTAAGATTTTTGGTCTCTCTCAATGACTCTCTAATGATTTTTCAGTGTCTAACACTAGATGGCAGCCCCTTTTTTTATATCGCTCAGGGGGGAGATAAGCTAATTAAAAAAGGAGTCCTAATCCCACTCCTAATAGGCTTAATCTTAAATGGTTGCATCAAACCAAATAACACTTTAATCACCTAGGTATGACTTAAACACGGAGGAGGCTAACGGATGCCAGCTGGGTCTCGGCTGGCTCACGCCTATTAGGTCGGCCTATCCTCCCTCTTTCTTTTATGTTCTATTTCTTTTTCTTTTTCTTTGCTCCTTTTTCCTTTTTTTAAGAGTCAAATTAGGGATTAATCTGTTGGGTCCCAAATACAAGTTGAGGCATAATTTTACTCACCTGGTATGAAAAAAAAATGATACGCTCCTTTTAGGCATCTGTAGTTAGCCCCCACTTCGATTGAGCCTTTGGAAGGGGAAGGTCAAAGTGGTTAGTTCACATGATTTCTTGCTTAGGCTCCCACTTCTATGTTCAACCTTTTACCAGCCTAGTGGATTCTGATGTTGACCATTCGTTTATCTAGCAGATTCTGATGTTGACCATTCACGGGTGTAGCGGACCTTTTACCGGTCTAGCGGGCTTTGAAGTTAACCTTTCACTAGTCTAGCTCGCCTTGAATTCGACCTTTTGCCAGTCTAGTGGACCTTAAATATGACCTCTTCCAATGTGGTAGACCTAGAATTTGACCTTTCGTTGATCTAGTGGACTTTGAATTTGAGTTTTTACCGATCTAGCAGACCTTTCATCAATGTAGTGGATTTTGAATTTGTTTAATTTCCCTTTTTGAATGGCTAAAAATTTTAACCCTTTTGAAAGTGGATTCCTTTTCCTTTTGTTTGCTTGCTCCCACTTGATTCATGCTTGTTGCTTTCTTCCTTCACCTTTTCCATTTGGCAAGTGCCTGTATGGCCACGGAGAACCAGTTGAGTCCCCCCTCTTAGCTTCTTCTTATAGCTTTCTTGCCTTATTCCCTCCACCATTGCCAAAGTTAGTGAAATATTTTTGCTTCATGCATTTTAGAATCACGGCTGGGTCCCCATGCATACATAGTGTTCTTGTTTTTTTGTTGCTGCTCCTTGCTAAAGATGATGATGATGAGGTTGGTGCATGTGAAATTCATGTCTTTGAAGATGAAGGTTAGCTCCCCTTGGCTTCTACTCTTTCTCGTTCATACATGATAGATTGATAAACTTTTATTTTTCCCTATTAATTTTGAATACCTAGAATCTCGTCTATGTTACACTGCCTCTTGGCTTTTTCTCTTGCTTTTTTTGGTTGTTTTATACAATTATAGTGCATGCATGTGACTTTGCATAGGAGAACACAACCGGGTCCCCCTTGACATCTTTCTCTTTATTTCCTCTTACTATTTTATGCTTGGTTTCAATGCATATGCAGTGTATGCATGTGCCTTTGCATGGAAGAACCTGCCCGGACCTCCCCTTTGGCCTCTTTCTCTATTTAGCTTGCTTATTGTATCATGATTTGCCCCTTGCCTTGCCTTACATGATCTTCTTGCTCTTAAACTCCTCTTGTCTTCATCCATTTAATCAAAATTGTTTATAATCGCATATTAGGATTGAATCATGAGTGTAAGAAGGGCTCACCCACATCCTAGAACTAGGCAAGAAAGGCGTCCTCAATACTCCTTCATTGAGAGGGAGTGGAGACCTATCGAGGCTTGGGATAAAAGAGAGATCCTGGTAGACATTCGATGCCATTCATCTTGTCAAGCTGCTTCAACAATAGTAAGCAACCAGTATCCTTAAAGTCTTTTTCTTACTATTAGTGTAGGTCTAGTTTTTACTTTTTTCCTTTTTTTTAGAAGGATCTTATTTTGGGTATGGGTGCCCCTAGAAAATTTATAGTAGATCTTAGGCATAGAGAGGCTCAGATTTAGTCGACAATGAATGAGAATGGACTTAGAGTCCTTCATTCAGCTTTAAAAGGAGACATAGATCTGATTGATCACTGCATTACTCTAGTGATAGTTGAGAGATTTCAGGATACTACAAATAATTTTCATTTCCCATTTGGGGAAATGACCATAACCCCTTTTGATTTTACAATGCTAACAAGTCTTGGATTTTTTGGGGACCCGTTATTTTATCATGACGATTTTTACTTGCAAAGTGACCAACTTTTACAACTTTTTCATCCTGTCACAAATAGAATTCCCCACGAGAATCATTTTCTTATAGCATTCTTTTTAACATGATAAATGATGATGAGCATTAGCCCAAGCATTTAGCTGGCCAACACGCCTGTACCATTTTGGCTCTACTTCTTAGCACTATCATCTTTGCTAAGTTGGACAACCATTGTTGCTTTCAGTACGTAGTTAATCTTTGTTAGCCTTGATAAGGTGAAAGACTTAAACTGGGGGGTTCCCACATATTCCATCCTTCTTTATGGAATGTGAATGAGGGTGTGAAAAATAGAAAGAACCCATGGGAACGTAATTTTTGCTTATCTATCGGTGGTTTGTGGAGGGAATTAAGGTAATGATTTTTTTTTGAAAACCATTCCCTGCTTTTTGGGTTGTGTCCTCTATTGTTCATTTTTATTTTTTATAGCCTTGGTTTTACAATACTTTCCCACACTCTGGAAGTCTTAGGTGCCTTCTGAAGATATAAATGCTTTGACCATAGTATCATTGCCTTGCATGCGTACATTTAAACAAGCCTGTTGTTTTTGGTCTACTCAGTAACCTAGGGCTTTATGTTCTCGTCCTTTTTACAGGCAATTTTTCACACATGAGAAAGCCATAATTTTTCCCCTAGAGTGCAAGCAGCTCAGTATTATACCCGACGTTGGATTCTTACGGAAGAGTCGTACAACTTTATTTGGTATTTGGGTAAAAATGTGGCTACTCAAAGTCCTAATTAATGGCCTCTTTTTGTCCCTATAGATCCTCCCCAGTCCATATTTTATGCTAGGACTCTATTGTAAGAGGACATGGATGAGATGAAGATAGGTCTCCCTCCCATGCATTTTGTCGATTAGGAATGTGACTATGCCGCACATCTTCGTCAGGTCATGACTCATTTTGTAACCCATCATACCGTTTTCTCCTTTGTCATATTAACATTTTCATGATGTTAGCTTGGATGTTGAGGCTCCTATAATGTGCTTAAGTGTTAACGTGGAGGGAGAAGGAGAGTCCACTTCATATGTATAAGTCCTGCTGGTTCTGAAATATCGGTGTCCTAAGCTCGCATTTGCTCCCACTTGCAGAGGAATACATGCATTACTTAGTTTGATTATCCATTTTCCTTCCCTTATGCTACAATCGAAAGTAATCGGGCTTAAAGGTGTGACACTTTCATTCCGTGCGGAGGACGTTTGCAAACCTCTTTATTCATTGATACCCTTAAACAAATGACGTAATTTTTCCACTTCTTTCTATTTCTTAAGATAATTCTTATCTATGGCTCAAATGTTTTTTTTTATAAAGGCGTCAGAAAATAATGTCCACTGAGACAGACCATGTGCATCGCACTTGAGAAAACATCCTTGTACCAAGGCGTAGGATATTTCAAAATCTGCTTGCACAGGAGACATGGAGACGCATCCGACTTATCGTTAGCGGTGGAGCCACTCCAAATCTACGGTGCCCGGGATTTCTATGCTACAACTGCTTTCTTGGAGGAGCCTTAAGTACCCCGTATTTTGTACATAACCCATCATCTAGAGTAATGCATGATGATCCTCCACGTCATTCTTGGGCTCCAAGGGGCTATCCCTAGCCCGACCTAGGCGCAAGTCATTCCTCAATTGATTCTAGCCTCACCTCAAGCTATTTTGGCTACTCTTTCGTGAAAGGAGTAGTGGATTCCCATACGATCAATAAAGGTAGCCTAATAGACTTATGTATGATGCTCTTGTTATAATAGGGTGATGTAATGTCATTCTTATGCAATCATATTTTCATATAGCGGCTCTATGCAAAGGTAGCCCCTACTTCACCCGAGATTAAACAAACAAAAAACAAGAAATGACGCTAATAAGTATAAAGGGCTTTGTGGTCTTCAATATTAATTTCTAAATTTTAATAAACAAATTTTGAATTATAGCTAGCTAAGATTAGAAATAGTAGGGAGAGAAGAAAAATATTTGACCAAGTGGATTGATATGTGATCCTGGCCAGGCTCCCAGTTGGGTCCACGGAGCCTAATCCAAGTTCAGTTCAGCTTCTAATTGCACGGGGAGTAGGAATCTGGAAGGGTTCCTTCTCGGGCAGGAAGTTCGGGTCCTTCTCAGTTTTTTCTTAGCTTGTTTTGTACAGCTATACAAATTTAGGCTTAGTATTCTTCAGTTTCATCGCCTGCAGAAACAACCTAATATAATTCATCATGTCTTTCGAAGAGATCCTCACTTCTTGGTTGCTTACACTTGATGCAAGAGATAAGCATGAGCTCAAAAACCTCCACTAAGCAGTCTCCTTGGTCATCGCGAAGTCAAAATTTCATATGAATTTCTTCGAGTGGTCGCTACATTTTAGGATTCTGAGCTTCATGTCTTTCGCTTTGGGGAACATGAACTGTGCCCTTCGATTAAAGAGTTTAGTGATATACTAGGCTTTCCCCATTACTATCCTGCTATTTTGCCATTATCTTCAAAAAACATATCCTCCCAATATCGCCGATCTTTCGATATAAGAGAGGCGGACACCTCTTCCGTAATCATCGAAGATGAGGTGGATTTGGCGCCCCTAATTTTCTATTTCTAAAAAGAGAATGGGCAGGCCCTTAAAGGTGCATATAGGCATATAACTATTGCTCTATGTCTTCTTGGGACCTTCCTATTCATAGGTGGTTCTAAAAATGGAGGACCAGTTATGTTGCTGAATGTAATGGAGGGGATTTGTCGTGATCAAACCCCTATGCCACTCTTAGTCACTGAAATCATACTATGCTTAGATTGACCCAACCATATCAATTCTTCTTAGAAAGCTGTTGAGCGGTAAATTTACCTATTTTACGTGCTTCTTTCACCCACTTTTAGCTCGTATAATAACTTAATTCTTAGGATTTTACCTTGTTTTATTTATGTTTTGTAGGAAATAACTCCAAATCAAGCAAACGTCGCAGAAAGGGACGAAGATGGGACAAAACGAAGAAAATCAGCGAAAACAGGCGAAAAACAGCAGTGCACGGCCATCCTGCAGGGAGGCACGACCGTGCACCGGTGGCCGAAGCCACGCATGCACGGCCAGGCGCACGGCCGTGCGTGGTGGCCGGCGCACGGCGGCCGTGCATGTGGCACGGCCGTGCGTCGGGCCTGCGTTCGCGATATAACCCCTTTTTGGGCAGTTTGTTCGGAGGGGGGTTCGTTCGGGGTTTCTCCTTGGGCGATTTTCTAGGTTAGTTTAGGTTAGGTTTATCCAATAAAAACCTCAATAGGAGGATTAGATTAGGATTGAAGATTGTATTTTGGGATTCTTGCTTGTGGATTTCAAGTTCTTCAATCAATTCAAGCATAAGTTTCCCTCTTCCTTTTCTCTATTTATTTCATTGTTCTTGTTTATGTTTTGTTAGTTTTAATTCTTGTATTTGTTTTGTTTATTTGTTTTAATTTCATTGTTGATTCATGTTATCTAGTTGTTTGAATTCGTTTTATTTCATTGCCTTTGTTTCGTTCTTCGTGTTCATGTTCTTATTTGTTAGTTTAGGTTTTCATTCGTTTTTGATGATTAGTTGTTAGATTTTGTTGGCTTGGATTGTGATTAGCCTCTTGATGGCTAATTAATCTTGTACTAGGCCTAACCATACCCAATCTATGCCTAGAACCTAGAGTTTTCCTTCACGCCCGCCAAGTGTTCGATGAAATGCCTGAGAGGGCTTTCATCCATATTTTTTAGGCGATTGACTTATGCTGAGAGGTGAGGTCAATTTGCTAGTGTGGGAGAGGGAATGGCCGAGTTCGGGACACGAAAGTAGTATCCGAATCGAGTTAGGTCCGGGGTTGCTAGTTTTGTGGTTTAATTCGCCTAACCCCACGAAAGTAGGTGGTTACACGAGTTAGACTAGCTCATGACCCTTGAGAGAGGGCTTGGGCGGTCTTTGATGGTGCAACCGACCATCTCTTGTTCATGGTGTGGTTCGGGTAGGTTAGGACCTGTCTTGATTAGTTGGTTCATCACTTGGTGAAATCACAACTCCAAGTCGTTTGTTTCTGTATTTGTAGCGTAGTTTAGTTTCCCCTTCTCACCCTTCGATCCTGCCTAGCTTGAGACGCTCTAGTGAACTCTGGTAGTTGGAAACCCAATTTCCTGTGGACGACACCCCAAGTACTCAACGACATACCTTGCACTTGGGGTTTATAAATATTAAAACTCTGTTTTTCTCGCAACAAGTTTTTGGCGCCGTTGCCGGGGAGTTGGCGTTTTTCAATATTGGGGTTTACTTTAGCATTCGAGGCTAGGCCTTTTGAAAATCCCAAAAAAAAAAAAAAAAATTTACAAAAAAACAAAAAAAAAATTTCAATGGCAATTTTCCATTTTCCCCAATGTGAGCAAGAACTATTTTACCGTTATTGGGATCGTTTACATGCTTATCTTGCTCAATGTGTTTCTTGTGGATGTTTATATGGGAAATGGGAAATATTGCATGTTGTTGATGAGGGTGTGAATTGTGAGACCCGGGTTCTTTTGGAGCATTGGGATTTCTATGCTCGAAATGTTGATGAAGCTTGGGAATTACTTGAGTGGGTGGCTTGGGATACTTATGAATTTGAAACTAGTTGTTCTGATTCTTGTACCCCACCCCCTTGCATCCCTGATTATGCCCCTCCTGTGTGCGAAATTTGCCATTGTTCTGACCACGCCAGTACTTCTTGTCCCTATTATATTTCTAATGAAAGCTTTGCTAGACTTAACAATATGATAGAGACAATGAATAAGCAACAAGTTGAGTTTGCTGAGTTTGTTAATAAAATGCGGGAGTATGACCTATCACCTGAGACTGACCCTAGTTCTAGTACTCCTAGACTTGATGTCAATCTGTGTGATGATGGTGCGTCTTTTCCTCCTCTAGAATCCGGACTAGAGGACGTACTTGACCCTCCCTTGACCACTTCACTCACTGTTGCTTCATCCTTTCCTAATACCCTTTGGGACAACACTGCGCTTATCATGACCTTTCCTGATACACCTTTCCCTTTAGCTCAGTCGACGGAGTTTGAGGTAGGTGAGACCTTTGGCGTTAGCGCTAGTGTTGAGGAGGATGATACTTGGTCTGGTTCCGACCATGTTGCTATTGAGGTGCATACTTTTTATGGGACTCCCACAGGGACTTTATGCATGGATGTTGTGGTTGCAGGGCCAACTAGTCCTGATTTTATTGATAATATATCCCCCACCTCTCTTGATACATCCCATGCTTCCTATTCATGCTTCACCACCCTCCCATTCCCCCAAGTGTTGTGATTTGTCACTTATCGATTCTCTTGTGATACTTGAGGGGAATGAGGCTGCCTGCCATAAGTCTCTAGGTACTTTTAGAGGGTATGACCCCCTCCTTGATCCTTATCGTCTGTACCTAGAGGGCATGCCTGGAGAAATCGTATTGATTATTACCTTCGATTATTCTGCTGATTTCTCACAGGTATTTGGTGAGTTTAAGAGGACACTAACTTTGTTTGCTCCATCTTTACCAGTGTTCTCTTACTCACACCATTCTGAGCTACATGCAGCTATGCATGATAAGCTCCTGCGAGCTTTGACTGCTTCCGAGCTGACGACTCGCATCTTGAGCGGCAAGGAGTGGCTGATGCTCCTTAAGTCGTCATGGTATAGTTCGGGTACATTCAGTACCCGACCTGGTATACTCGTTCTCACTCTTCTCTTCCCCCCTTCTTTTTATTTTTCTTTTCTTTCCTTTTTGTTTTTGTTTAGTTGTGAATATTAGGATTGTGTTTTTGGTTGGTGATCATCTTGTGGTGAAATTTGGATGTTGTTGAGCCGTTGTTGGCTATGATCACCATTTTTGTGTTTTTGTGGATTTTTATTGTGTTGTGATTGGTGGTGTTGTTGGATTGGTCCATATTTGTTTTTGGTGGTGTTAGTTTGTATATATGTGTGATCGTGTTGTTGTTTTGGGTGAGATTGTGTTTTTGGGAGAGTGTGTTAGCTTGTGTATATATTTTTCGATTTTGTTTGTCTTGTGTTTGATTTGGTTTTCTTTATTTTTGTGTGTTGGTGATGACTCACGGCTCCCAATGAGGACATTGTGAGATTTTGGTGTGGGGGTGGGGTCATCTCCCCTTTTCTTCTTATTTTTGTTAAAAATTTTCAAAATTTTCATTTTTGTATAACTTTTTCACTTTTTCTCCTTTTTGTATAAATTTTTCTTTTCCTTTTGAATTTAGGGGAGTTTTGTACTATTTAGATCAGTCTTAATCTCCGGTACCTTGACTATTAGCTCGTATATAAGTATAATGTGCATGATAGATGTTCATCCCCAATCTGTCGTTTTAGACCTCAGTTCTAACCCCAACAGTCCATCGTAATTTTGCAATCCAGTCCTGAATTCATGTATTGTCATCATCCTGAATTCTTAGTCTTCCACGATCGACTCTCCCACTTGTCTACTGCACAGTTCCCTTTATATGTGCTGGCACCCCTTTTTTCCAAAACAAAAGCAAAAACAAACAAATTCAAGCGCTACTGGGTGTATCCCTTTGAGGCGTGACATGAGTTTGTATTGAAAAAATAATAATGGAAAGAAAAGAAAGTGGGGAAGAAAAGAGTTGGAAATGACAAGTACCCCTTTGAGGCATGCGCTACTGGGTGTTACCCTTTGAGGCAATACTGCTACTGGGGAAGCCTGCTTTCCATGCTAGCCATTCGAAAAGGTAGCTTGTGTCAATTGCGTGGGATTGAGTTTGGTTTTGGTAGGCTTAGTTTCAGGGTGATGATACACTTGCACACAGGCACCAGGATGGATTCATTATTTTCATGCGTTGTGGGGTGAAAAGCTGATATCTGAATGCCATTCTTTGGGATGATGTGTCCTGAAATGCATATAACGCTTGTGTACAGACTAATACTTGAGCTACTAGGGGGTTTTGGTTGATCCGAACGTGTACAGTTCACCCGGATGTATATATTTTGTTTTGTCATTTTCATTTTTCGATTTTGTTTTCCCTTTTCTTTGTTTTCCCTTTTTGAGATTTTGTGGGTATATCTTCTGCAAACCCTCACGAGACCTTACTCGTCCACTTGGGGTGACCAAGGGGTTTAAAAGGCTTGTTGCATACGCTAAATGCAACCGTGATTCCTACGAAAGTGAGTTAGTTGTTTACTTTAGTTTTTCTTTTATTTTGCTCGAGGACGAGCAAAAGATAGGTGTGGGGGTGTGTTGAGCGGTAAATTTACCTATTTTACGTGCTTCTTTCACCCACTTTTAGCTCGTATAATAACTTAATTCTTAGGATTTTACCTTGTTTTATTTATGTTTTGTAGGAAATAACTCCAAATCAAGCAAACGTCGCAGAAAGGGACGAAGATGGGACAAAACGATGAAAATCAGCGAAAACAGGCGAAAAACAGCAGTGCACGGCCATCCTGCAGGGAGGCACGACCGTGCACCGGTGGCCGAAGCCACGCACGGCCAGCACGGCCAGGCGCACGGCCGTGCGTTCTGGCCGTGCGTGGTGGCGCACGGGCGGCCGTGCGTGGTGGCACGCCGTGCGTCGGGCCTGCGTTCGCGATATAACCCCTTTTTGCCAGTTTGTTCGGGGAGTTCGTTCGGGGTTTCTCCTTGGGCGATTCTCTAGGTTAGTTTAGGTTAGGTTTATCCAATAAAAACCTCAATAGGAGGATTAGATTAGGATCTCAGTTGTTTGTATTTTGGGATTCTTGCTTGTGGATTTCAAGTTCTTCAATCAATTCAAGCATAAGTTTCCCTCTTCCTTTTCTCTATTTATTTCATTGTTCTTGTTTATGTTTTGTTAGTTTTAATTCTTGTATTTGATTTGCCTAAGTTTATATGTTTGGTTTTCATTGTTGATTCATGTTATCTAGTTGTTTGAATTCGTTTTATTTCATTGCCTTTGTTTCGTTCTTCGTGTTCATGTTCTTATTTGTTAGTTTAGGTTTTCATTCGTTTTTGATGATTAGTTGTTAGATTTTGTTGGCTTGGATTGTGATTAGCCTCTTGATGGCTAATTAATCTTGTACTAGGCCTAACCATGCCCAATCTTTGCCTAGAACATAGAGTTTTCCTTCACGCCCGCCAAGTGTTCGATGAAATGCCTGAGAGGGTTTTCATCCATATTTTTGGGCGATTGACTTATGCTGAGAGGTGAGGTCAATTTGCTAGTGTGGGAGAGGGAATGGCCGAGTTCGGGACACGAAAGTAGTATCCGAATCGAGTTAG
>JAKOGI010000837.1:277500-315000 GCA_029747015.1 Carnegiea gigantea | reverse complement strand
AGTGAAGTTTTTGCCATAGAAGAATATTGTGTTTCATATCTGAGAATATTCTTGCTCAAATAGTAAATAACCCTTTCCTCTCCTTCTATTCTTTGGGCTAATAAGGCCCTCATTGTCATTGCTGTGGAGTAAGGTATAAGTTGAGAGGAATACCTGGCTATAGAGGTGCTGGGACTGGTGGATTGGAGAGGTAACCTTTGGTTTTGTTAAATGCTTCTTTACACTCCTCATCCTATTCTAGATTCACCTTTTTTTTCCCCAATTTCTAGGAAACAAGCTTGTATAGCATTTTTAACTTAGACATGATGTGACTGAGGCACTACAAGCGCCCTAAAATCCCTATATTTCTTTTTTAGTTTTAGGTGGGGGCATTTGTTATATGGATTTGATCTTTGAACAACCAACCTCAATTCCCTTAAACTGACCACATATCCCAGTAGTTTTTCAGAAGTGGCTCCAAGTGTGCATTTTTATAAGTTCAAATGCATATTATATTTCTTAAGTATAGAAAACAACTTTTGAAGAGGTGAAACATGTCCCCCTCTTTCTTTGGATTTTATGATCATATCATCTATGTATACCTTGACTTCATTATGCATTAAATCGTGTAGTAGAATAGCTATAGCCCTTCGATGGGTAGCTCCAGCATTTTCTTGTCTGAATGACATTATGATATAATAGTGTGGCCCTAAGGGGTGATGAAGGTAGTCTTTTCCATGTCTTCCTTTACCATTTTAATCTTATTGTAATCTACACAACCATTCCGAAAATAAAGGTGAGCATGACCGGTAATGTTGTCAACCATAATATCTATTTGTGGGAGAGAGAAGTATCTTTTGCACTTGCCTTGTTAAGGTCCCTAAAGTCTACATACGTTCTCACCCTTCCATCTTTCTTTAGGATTGGCACGATGTTTGCTACCCACTAAGGGTACTGTGTGACCTTAATCAAATCTGAATCCAATTGCTTCTTAACCTCCTCCTTTCTACTCAAGGTCCACTTTGTCTTCATTTTGTGAAGTTTTTGTTTCATTGGTTCTGCGTTATGATATAGGGGAATCTTATGCTCTGTGATATCTCGATCTATGCTCGGCATGTCTTTGTAAGACTAGGTAAAGACATCAACAAATTCCCACAAGAGCAAGGTAAAGTTTTTGTGCTCCTCGGGAGTTGGAAATTTCCTATTTTAATTTATCAGGGTTCTTTAAGAGCCCCTAGGTTAATTAATATTGTATCCTCAATTATGAAATTCGACTTTTATGTTCTCCCTCGAATTAAATCTTTTGGGATTGTTTCTTCATTTTCGTTATTAGAGGCAAAACATTCTACGGAAATAGGATAAGATGAGTCGTACGCAAAAGAGTTCATTTTATTAAAACTAAATATGAGTAGATCTAATGCAAATTCTAAGAAGTAGAAATTAAAGACTTACTTGTAGACTTTATCCTAGATCCTATGCTAGACTTCACCAAATTACCCCTAAGGCTATAGTGGAAAATCTTTTGTTGGTTTTCGGCTATTCAAGTTACTTCCTTGTAATGCCCACTTTAGTGATGAATTGCGTAAGGTCGAAGCCATTTTTAGACATAGCAAGGGACAAAATTGCAGCTGACTACTCTTATTTCTTATAATCCTGTCGGAACAGTACATTAAAGATGTTGCTTTTAGATAAACGGACCCAGTCTTGTGGGGCTAGTCTTTCCCTGTTAGGATAAGCACCTCTTCATTCAGTAGCTGGTAGCCATTTAATATTTCCAACCCAAGAACCCAAGTCCTTTTCTCCTTTATATAGTGGGGTTCTGGGAAGCTATAGAAAGGAATATTCTGCCTTATGAAGGAATTATGCATTAAGATTATGAGGGTAAGACCTTATAGTGTAGTACCCCTAATCTTCCTTTCTTACAGCAATCTTATAAGCATGCACCTTTTGCTTAGCTTGCACTATTTCTTATAGGGAGGGCTGATATCCCAACCCAAATGTGTAATTTTGTTTTTAAGGAAAGGGAAAGGTGGTCGAACTTTAATTTATGCTCTTCTTCCTATAGCTTATCCTGGGAAGTATCCCCATTTATTAAGGATATCATTTACATTCAAGTTCGAACAAGGATCAAACTCAAAATAGGCTTGATCTTTCTCTAAGATTGTTAGCATTTCTAAGTTCTAGAGGTCTTTATCATTACAATTGTGCTTCATTTCTAATACTGGCCCTTTGTTAGTCATGGTGGCGCAAATATTGTTGCCCTCAATGGTTACCACTTACCCTATTATCAACATTGTTACTTTTTAGTGTAGTATGGATGGGATAGCCTAGTGCTCATAGAGCCATTGGCACCCTAAGAGTAAGCTAAAGGTAGCTGGAATATACAAGACTTGAAATTCCACATTTCTTCTAATAGGACCACATTAATGTGAAGAAGGATGGTGCCTAAAATTAATCTTTTCAAGTTATCATATGCCCTTAAGTGAGTCGAAGGTGTTGATAGTTGACTTTCCTTAACTCCCAGCCTTATAGCTATTTCCAGAGGTAGCCATTCATAGTCCACCCACTATGGACTAGAGCAAGTGGGATGTGCTTTTCAAAAAGGCATGTCATAGTAAGGTATAAGGTGTTGTTATGCACCATACTTGCTAGCAGAAGATCCTTATTGCTAAATGTTATAGTGTCTTTTCCTATAGTGATTGAGGGTATCATTTCTTTAGGCATGGTTTCTAAAGCCAAGCCAATCTTACTTAGCTTATTGATTAAAGTTGTCTATGTTTTTATGAGGTAACTGTTAGCTACCAAATAGGTATCGTCACCTTTAGCTTTTTTAATTGTGTTAGCACAGGATCATGCTCCTTGAAATAGGTCCCCTTTTCTTTCGATAAGGCCTGCAGTATGCCCTGTTTGGTCTAATACTGCCCGACCTTTTGGAGATGTTAGACTTTAGCATGGTCCTCGTCACTTTAAAAATCATCGTCGTCATTCTCTCTAGAAGTCATCCTTTTTGTTGGCTTTAGCAAACCATGTTCCTCCTTGAGTCTCACATACATCATCTTCATCATCTTTATCACCTTGCTTGTTCGAATAGTGAAGATCCTATTGTGGTCCCTAAGCAGGTTTTAATCATTGTTGGCCTTCTGGGCTGGTTTAGGCAAGGGAAGCTATCTGAACCTAGTTAGGTCAAAGGATTTCAATTATCTAGTAGCCTTGGTTTCTGGTTTGACCTCAGGAAGGTCGATTTTCCCTTTAGCTAATAATTTTCTAGAGCCTGAGTATGCGTTGTCATTGTAGCGATATACTCAGTTTAGTAGTTTAGCACATGTGCTTAGTTTTATATAGAGTTGCTAGTTTTCTTATCCTTGTTTTGATTGTTTCTTTTCTAGTTGTCACAAGCCTTTTCAAGTGCTTCTCTAGCTAGTTCTTTCTGTATAAGCGCACCAACGTTTCTTAACATAATGATATTTTCAAAAGGTGTGAATCTCAGTTGCTGCCTGTATGTGGGCTGCAGGTTCATGATGGATAACCTCAATTAGCCAGCTTCTAAGGGTCGATCGGTCATGTGGGCGGTCTTTTCCCTTCACCAAGTAAAAAAAAAAAAATATAGAAAGAAACCCTTCTTTCCTCCTACTTGACTAACTTTAAACCTCTAAGTGTAATTGGTAAGTCAACATTGTATGAATACTGAAAATTCTCTACAAAGATCATCCTAGTTCATATCCTTCCTTGGATCAATAACATTATACCACCTCATTGCATCCCTATTAAATGTCCAAGAAAATATGATGTAGAAGTTATCTTTCTCCATCCCTTTTAAAGTCATGGCACTAATAAAATTCTTCATATGGTGGTAAAGGTCTTCAGTCCCTTGGCATTTGATATTTGGTATTGTAAATTTTTTGGGTAATTTTCCTTTTGGGATAGAAGTGAATCTTACATCATCAGTAAAATAATTGGTAAACATCGAAGATTCCTTAGGTAACTGTTCTATACAATCCAACCGTGAATCAGTTTGAGGAGTGCCTTTTTTCCCTTCATCCTCCTTCTTCTTGCCATCTACTTCTTCGTTTCCATCACATTTCTGCTCTTCATTGTAATGCATTTCACCATGATCATTCACGGGATCCTTTGGCCATGGTTGGAAGTGCGACAACCAACATTTCCATCTTTTTTCCACTTTCATCTAGTTCGACTACATTCTTTCCATCGCCTTTATAAGTCGAGCCATTTCATTACTTCCCACCATCGGAGTGACAAAGGTATTAGAACTTGACTTGGATTTTGAGTTTGAATGGACAAGGGGGCTGTCTAGCCTAACCAGAACAGCACTAGTCAAGCACTCTTACTTGATTAACATAAGGGTCACTTCTGTGAAGGTAAGGAGCTAGCCTTCGAGGTTGTATCAGTAGAGCCTTGTCACGCTGGACTCCTTAGGGAGTAATTCCTAATCCTAGATGTCATCTTGAGCCAAAATGCTTAACCTTAGTTATGATAGTTCAATAAAAATCAATGTAGCCTATCAATTTTAGTCTAGGCTAGGCTTAGGTCTAAAAGAATTTTTAAAGAATCTTAAAGTAAAACCCTAGCCAAGTTTGTACTTATTTTGAAGCTTATAATGTCTACTTTTATATCACTGATCAATGTCAGGTTAAGCTCACATCTTGAGTCACCATAGCAAGAGAATTGATTATTGTCAGAGAAACAATGTAGGTTGAGTTTGACCTGCCATAGTGATAAGTGATTTTAAGCTAGGATTACAACACCTTAAGCACATGATTAGTTATTCTAATACTTTAGAAGTACTCTTCTTCCTTTTATCTAATAGAAATACCTATATGAAGTCAAGGACCAACTAAGATGGGATGGAATTCACTTCAGACTACTAGACAAAATAGTACAGGCTACTTATAGCGCCCACTTAGTTAGCAACCCATTTTTGGTTTCTCTAGTAAGTGTGACCCAAAATATTATTTAGCCTTAATTATTCTCTTGTATTTGATTAGGTTTAGAGGCTAAAAAATGAATAGACTTCTTAAAACATAGTCATTTTAAGTTAATTATTCAAATTAGTTGTTAGAGAGGGTGAACTGTGCAAGTTGTTTGGTTCCTATTTTTGGAATATGTTTACAATTGTTTTATGGCTTGATGAACCATCGTTAGAGGGGTTTTATAAGTCCTCTCTAGCAGCCTTGGATGAGCAAATGGTAAATTAAAATTAAATACATTCCTTGTTGTAATTAGACTGTCTCTTAAAGCCTCAAACTTTATTATTGGTTAAGGTGTTGTTTAGAGTGGGATTCTTTATCTATGCTTTAGTGTTTATACTTTATAAGCTTACTGGTAAATATCTAAGACTTGGATGGTCAGTACCTCCTTTATTCCTTATCAAATCATCCATGTTGAGTTGCTAGGTTTGGTGAAGGCAAACCGGTTGTTGGTATACGTCATCTGGTAACAGAACCCAACATCAATCCATGGTGAGTTTTCTTAGCTTCAGAGCATTTCAATGTTGGTTGCTGAAGCATGTTGGGCTTTCTGGAGTAATGGAGCTCACGGATCTAGCTACAAAAGAATCCTTGGCTCAAAGACAATCCAACTATGAAGCACTTAGCTACTCTAAAATAACCATATCTAGTTATTGTCCTTATCCTAAAACAAAATGTTTAAGAGGACCTCTCCTTCATCTCAGCAAAATATTAGAGTTCCAACAGTACTCTCCCTTAAATAAGTTCATGAGCGTAGGGAGGATAGAGCTATATTAGAACTGCTAGACAATATGAGGAACTTAATTGCTCAAGTTCAATTGTTAATGGCTTAACATAGAGGAAAAGAATAGGGACCACCTTTAGAACCCCCTGCTAGATTAGATCCTACTCAAGAATCTCAATATGGGAGTAGTTCTTCCAATGGAGAAAAGAGACCAAGGAGAAGGCGATCACACAAAGATGATCTCAGAGACCTTGAAATTAAAGCCCTGAGTTTGATGCAGTTTAAAACACGAGAATTACCTTGAGTGGATTCAAGCCATAGAAAGGACCATTGAGACTAAAGGATATAAGGAGAAAAGGCTTTCAAACTTGCTAATTTGAAGCTTAAACACTATGCTTCACTCTAGTATGAAAATCTTGAAAGAACAAGAAAACTTTAGAGGGTAAGTGTGAGATCAACACTTAGGTTAAACTGAACAAACACATGGATAAAATGTGCGTACTAGCTACCTATAAACAAAAGCAGTATTTGAGAGTTACTTCTCTCAGCCAAGGGAGCATAAAGATTGAGGAGTATATAAGGAAATTTTTGTAATTGCAGATCATATGTGCCTTGAGGGAGTAGCTTGAGGAAATAATATCCATATTCCTTAAGGGTCTAAACCTTGCTATTTTATAAAAGGTTGAGCTTTGCCCTTTCTGCACCTTTAAAGATGCATGCTAGTTGGCTATTAAGGTGTAAAAATAACTCAAATCTAGCGAGGAGTCTAATGGAGAGTGGTAGACTTCCTACCTTTTACCTGACACAGGAGAAATGCTTATGATCAAAATGGTGCTTCATACTAATGAAATTGCCCGAGAGTAGATATTCACTCTAGGTGCAAGATGGCCAACAAGAGTTATAATCTAATCATAGATGGAGGGATATGTACACACATAGCCCCAATTGAGTTAATAATAAGCTCAGTCACCCTACGACAGAGTACCCCCAGGCCCTATACACTATAATAACTTAAGAAGGGAAGTGAGGTAATTGTTTGTAAGCAAACTGTAGTAGCTTTTCTATAGCAGAATATAAAAAAGAGGTTGTCTATGGTGTTCTACCTATGGATGCTTGCCATTTGCTCCCAGGGAGGCCACAGTAGTGTAACAGAAATGTTCTATGTCATGGCATGTCCAATAACTATTCGTTTAAGCTGTATGGAAAGAAGCAGACCATGAACCCTTTATCCCTTACTCAACTCTACAAAACTAAAAATCGGGGCAAGGGAGCACTACACAGAAATTTTTATTTATAAGTAGAATAGGATGCAGAGAGCCATCAGTAAGGAAAAGACCATTATGGCCATATTAATAGTGAAAACATATGATAGTAAGGTGATGACACCCCTCAGTCCCCTAGTCGAGCCCTTACGCAATGAGTTTGCAGGAGTTTTCCTTCAAGATCTTCCTTTAGGACTTCCTTCTAAGAGAGGTATTAACCATTAGATAGACCTAATCCTAAGAGCACGACTACTAACACAAGTTTCCTTACGGGTGTAACCCCACTGAGACTAGGGAACTACAGAGGCGAGTCTAAGAACTTGTTGATAGAGGTTATGTGAGGAGGAGCATGAGCCCTTGCTCTATGCTAGCTTTCTTAGTACTAAAGAAAAATAGCAGTTGGAGAATGTGCATGGATGGTAGAGCCATCAACAATATCATAGTTAAGTACAAGTATCATATCTAAGGCTTAATGATATGTTGGATGAGCTATATGGCTCTAAGATCTTGTCTATGATTAACCTGAGAAGCAGCTATCACTAGATCAGGATGAGGGAAGGGAATGAGTGGAAGACTACATTTAAAACCAAGCAAGGACTGTATAAATGGCTTGTCATGCCATTTAGCCTTCCCAATGCCCTAATGCCTTCATGAGGCTCATGAATAAAGTACTTACGTCCTACATTAGCTTGTTTATAGTTCTCTATTTTGATGATATTCCTGTATACAGTAAGACTGAATAAGAACATGTAGATCACTTGAGACAGGCCTTTTTAACTCACAGAGAAAAGGAACTTTATAGTAAACTAGAGAAGTGTAAGTTTTCCACACTAAGAGTTGTTTTCCTTAGATATGTTGTTTCTTATGATCGCATGTAGGTATATGAAACCAAGATTGATGTAATTAAGTTATGGCCAGTTCCAAACTCTATGACTGTAGTGAGAAGCTTTTATGGTCATTCTTCCTTCTACAAGAGGTTTATCAAAGATTTTAGCTCTATCATGGAACCCCTTACTGAGTGCTTGAAGAATGGCATCTTCTCCTGGTCTTCATTAGCTCAAAGGGCCTTTGATAGCATCAAGCAAAGACTATATGAAGCTGCTATCCTATCTTTATGAAAATTTAGGAACTCTTTGAGGTAGAGTATGATGCTAGTGGGGTGAGGATTTAGAATTGGAGCTATCCTCACTCAACTAAAGATGACAGCGGCCTTTTTCTATGAAAAAGTCAATGGACCAAAGCTTAACTATTCAACATATGACAAAGAATCATACACCATTGTTAGGGCACTGAACCATTAAAGTCATTACCTAAAGCCTGAAGCCTTTGTCTTACACTTTGATCACCAAGCATTCAAGTTCCTCAATGGTTAGCCTAACCTTAATGCTAGATATGCTAAATAGGTTAAGCTACTACAAGCTTTCACTTTCTCTACTTGGCACAAAAAGGGTAATGAGAATATTGTTGCTGATGCCCTGTCTACAAGGCATTCTTTGATCTTAGTTTTAAAAGCAAACGTGTTAGGATGGTAGTGCTTATAGTCTTACTACTCTGAAGGCACCATCTTTAAGGAACTGGTCAAGAGCACACCTTTACAAGTTCCCTATTTGATGCAAGAGGGATTTTTATTCAAGGAAAATAAACTATGTGTGCCTAGATGCTCTTTAAGGGATCTCTTAATAAAATAGGCATATAGAGGTTCACTTACATGTAATTTAGGGTTAAACAAGACCTTAGACATCCTCAGGGAACACTTTTACTACCACAAAATGGGAGAAGATGCTCACAAGGTTCTTTCAGGATGCTCTACATGCCACAAAGCCAAGAGTCAATTAACACCACGATTTGTACACACCATTGCTTATTCCCATATAGCCATGGAAAGATATGACCATGGATTTTGTAATGGCCATCCCCAAAACAAAAAGGGGAAGGACTCAATCATGGTGGTGGTGGATAGTTTTCTAAGATGGCTCACTTAGTAGCCTGTCACAACATAGATGATGCATCCCATATTGGTAACTTGTGTTCCAAGGAGATTATCAAACTCCATGGTGTACCTAAAACCATAGTGAATGATAGAGACACCAAGTTTTTGTTCCACTTTTGGAGGGGTTCATGACATTTTCTAGGTACTAAATTGCTCTATAGTATCCTTCGCCATCCCTAAACTAATGGCCAAACTAAGGTTATAAGTAACACACTCTACACTCTCTTAAGGGCCATGGTGCAGAAGAATTTGAGGGAACTCGATTTTATTTGCCTATAATAGAACCCCTTCCAAAGCTACTGGCTGTTTACCTTTCAAGGCCCTTTATGGGATGAACACTCTTACACCTAGTGATCTCATTTGACTTCGTACAAACTAGAATGTGAGGTATGAAGTAAACATAAGGGCTAAGGAAATAAAGAAACTAAATGAGCAAATCAAAGCTCATATGGAGAACACCAACGAAGCTTACAAGGCTAAGGCCAACAAAAATAGAAAAGGAGTTGAGTTTCATCCTGGTGATATTGTTTGGCTGCATCTTATGAGGGAAAGGTTCTGAACCAAGACAAAAACCAAGCTCATGTCGAGGGTAGATGGGCCCTTTAAAGTCCTAGCTAATGCATGCAAAATAGAGTTGCTGAGGGATTTCAATGTATAAGCCATCTTCAATGTAGGAGATCTAAGTCCCTATGTGGAAGATAATATCAACTTTGAGAATTTGATAGCAAATCCTCTTTAATAAGGGGAAGATGATGCATTCCAATTAGTAGTCTAACCTAACCAGAATAACACTAGTCAAGCACTCCTACTTGATCAGCATGAGGCCTTCTGTGAAGCCAAGAAGTTAACCCTTGTAGCTTACATGGGTAAAGCCTTGCTTTATGGAGTCCTTAGGGAGTCATTCCTAAGCTTAAGTGCTCATTTTGGGGCTAATTGTTCAGCCTTAGTTGTTTTCAGCTGCAACCTATATAGTTAAGAGAATTTTTAGCCGTGTCTTGAAGCCAAACCTTAGCCAAGGTGACACTTATTTCAAAGCTTGGAATGTCTACTCTCATACCACTAACTCGGTTCTAAGTTAAGCTCATACACATTGGGTCACCTGAGCAAGAGAATTGATTACCGCCAGAAAAATGATATAGGCTAAGTTTGAGCTACCTTAGTGATCACTACTTTGAGCTATGATTATAGAACGCCAAGTTCTTGATTACTTATCTCAATACATTAGAAGTACTATCATGCCTATTACTTAGCTAGAAAATCATGGATGAAGTCATGGACAATCTACAAAGCGAGGGAATTCACTTCAAACTACTGGACAAAATAGTGCAGGCAACTCCAAAGACCAATTTTTGAAAGACATCATCCATGAGCCTCATGAAAGTACTAGGAACATTAGATATACCAAAAGGCATCACAAGCCACTTATACACCCCATACTTGGTCTTAAAGGCAGTTTCCCATTCATCTCTTTCTTTCATTCTAATCTATTGATAGCCTTTGTGAAGGTCAATTTCGGAAAGACCTTGGACCCATCTAATTCATCAAGCATATCATCCAATCGAAGAATAGAAAATTGATACGTTGATGTTGATGTTGTTTATAGCCCTAGAATCAACACGCATATGTCAAGTTTCATCTTTCCTAGGTACTAAAAGGGCGAGAACCGGGCGTGGACTCAAGCTTTCCATAATGTACCCATGATCAAGTTAACCCCTACACTTGTTGTTGAAGCTCTTTGACTATTGCCGTAAGCACAGGGTAGTCATTGTATAGAAAAAAAATCGCTCCTTAGGGACTAGTGTAATCTATCGAGTTTTGCTTATTAAAATATGCTAAGTAAAATTCTAATTCAAGAGAGTTCGATTTAACAACTTCTAATTCACTAATTTTAAATCAATTAAAGAAAGATGCCGAGGAATTCATGCAGTTATGAAAGTTAATTGGATCAAAATGATGAACATATGCTTTTTTCTAATCGGCTAATCTCAAGGAATTGCAATCTCTCCAAAAATTTAGTCTATTCTTTCAAAATCAACCAAATTTGCCTCACCTAAGCAAAAGTCGTTCTTTTAAATAATTTATCTTAATCTGAGTTAAATATCTTTGATTACTCTCTAGTCCACCTAACATACAAATGTCTCTTTCGAAACGATGTTATGTCAGGTCTTATCAAGCAGTCTAATAATTAAATGCCACCTTTCCATTTTTCACTTAATTATTTCAAGTGTGCAAGCAAACTTTAGCCAAAAATCTACTCACAACATGATAATTACTTGATAGAATGAAATCAAGCCAACCATGAAATAAGCACAATTCTATAGATTAAAACATGATCCAATTACACTTTTATAAACTACTACATCTCTAAACAAAATAAACTACTCACACATGATAAAAGATCAAATAACATAACCATTGTTGTGGCAAAATCTGAGAGAAAGGGCTTGACTGAAATAGCCTTCAATCAAGGCTTCAAACCTCCTCAAAATCAAACACACACTCTTAAGATTTCTTACTAGAACAATAACCATACGAAAAATCTAAACTAAAAAGAACAAATTTGAGAAAGAGAATTGAACTATGCTAATGCTTGCTTGCTTCTCTGCTGCTGAACGTCAATTTTTATAGAAAAATCTGGATGTTTTCAGCCACATAACCAAGGAAAACAAAGAGGTAACAGTTTCACCCCTCACCCCGATCTGTGATAGGCACCACGGTCCGACCGTGGTCTTGGCTGGAATCAAGTTTCTGTTCTTTTCTTGCTTCACGGGCGTAGTAGCACATGTGTGTCTATAGGGGAGGTCAAAATGCATCTAATAAGGGTCAAATGCTAGGTAAAAAGGCCTAAAATCCTGTAAAATACATCAAATAACCATACCCAAATATAAATTGAGAATAAGAGTACAAATTGTGACATTAAACACATAATTGTCCTAAAAATGTGGCAAAATAACGCTAAAATGATGTATACTTTAAGCACTTATCAAACTCCTCCATGTTTGAACTGTTGCTTGTCCTCAAGAAATGCTAAAACCCAAAAAATAATAGAATCCCCTTAGGATAGATATGAGTAACATTGCAATGGCAAAGCGGATCCAAAGGTAGCCCAAAAAAAATGCAAAAATCATTAGCAAACAGATTAGGGAATGAAAATTTCAAAAAATTTCTTGATAGACCATGATGTCAAACTTGAATTAATCCCCCCAAATCGTCAAATACAGTCATTCACCATATGAAACAAATGAAGCTAGCAGGGCTAATAGAACTTTACTATAGTTATGTGGCACTCATCACTCATGTGTTTGAAAATGTATACATACAGGTTCCCTCAATTCTCATTCGTTAGACTCAAATCTACCATACGCTGGACAAGACTCTCAAATTCACCATCACTAAAATGCAAACATACTAGACAATCATGAGGACTTTCATAAGGTTGTAATGAGGCTATGAGTAAAGGTAAGAGGGGAACAAATGTTTTAGAAATGAGGAGCTAAAAACCATATACTAAGAGCTAAATGATTCCAACGCATCATACTACATCCCTCTTAGACCATTATAGCTTATCAACAAAATACATCCCTAATTGAAGCGAGAAAGAGTTGAAAATCACAAGAATTTACAATTTTAACAAGGCTAACACTTTCTTCCCTTTTTTTTTTCACTTTTCTCTTTTTTTCCCCCCTTTTTTGGTGTTTTGTGTTGTGTTCTTGTTCTCCTTTTTTTCTTTCAAATGAGCTAGCCAAGGAAAATTCATAACGAACTTTAAATTCCAACTCTTCTATAAACTTTGTACAATTAGACAAGGGATTTATCAAGATTTCACATCTCTTCACAAACAACCAAAACCCACTAAAAGAAGTCAATCCACCTTACTAATGCCCTATCAAACTTGATTCAAAAGAATGAAATGTTCCTCTAGCCTTAGCTTAAGGGTAAGATAGTCATTTGGCCATAGGCGATAATAGGAGGTCCAAATAATAATAATAAAAAAAGCTTTAGGTTCAAAGGGGCTAGCAAGGATATAATATACAACAAAGGTGGCTATTTGGCCATTAGGTTTAACAAATAAAAGAAAAATGCGTCAGTCATATTGCCTAAATGCATATGCGAAATGTGATCTTGAATGAGAGTTCGAGCATGTTCTAGAGAAATGATATCAAGGAAGAGTCACACATGAAAGAAAATATGAGACTAAATTAATAAATAGTCTCTAAAAGCTCAAAGCCTCACAAGACATCTAACAAGGTCATAACTAGCTCATTAGCAAACACATGCTAAAATTCATGTAAAGACTCATAGGGTAATTAACTCGTATTCAAAATGTAGTCAAAACATAGATCCCGTTTTCGCAAATTCATTCTCAAACATTTTATGCACAATTGGGCGAATCAAAGGATTAGACTAAACCAAAGGAGTTTACCAAATCTAGAAAGATTATCATCGGAGGATTTTCTCTTCAATTCTCTTTTTTTAGGCAAAATTTGCGGTTTTTTTTGCATGCTCCTAAAAACAATGCAAACTAAAATGCAAAGGGACTAAGAAAAGAAAAAAAAACTAAAGTGCAACCTATAATGAAAAGAAAACTAAATGCGCTTACTAAAATACTGCTAAACAAAACTAAAACCTAAAACAAAAAGGCCAAAAACTATCACAAACAACATATACAAAGTACAAGTACACCAAACCAATTCAAGCATCAGACGTCAAATATAATGACTGACTCTCCTATGCTTGAATCACACATTGCTCTCAATGTGCGCGCAAAATAGAAAAAGGGAAGGGAAGTAGCATAAAGCAATCAGCAAGGGCATTCACACCATCACAACCTATCAGACCATTTAGATAACTATAGAAACTGTTCTAACATCAAAACCATTCAACCATCTCAAGGATTACACCAAAATATAGAATTCTGATAAAATATATAGTTTTAACACCAAAATATATCATAATACGGTGTTATAAATATCCCAGCACTAATACACCACCATTCTATATAGACTTCCTGGCTCACTTATCATCTTCAGCCGTCCTGCTCGCCTGAGGGCGATTCACTGAATACTTTCCTAAAACAAAACATGAAAACATTTTGAACTGTGAGCCGAAGCTCAGTACATGCATTCCTGTATTGTTAAACGTTCACGAAAAAATTGGTTGGGCCCGTATTACAATTCATTTTTAATTAAAAACAGAGAATGAGATAAATATGAAACTGCATTGTCAATTATTATCTGATAGTGAATCCCTAGTAACTGTTACGATCTGAAGATAGATGTACACCAGCCAAGCCGATTAGGGGACCTGGCTTGAAGTAGCACGGGTAACTAAAGGGCAATGCTCTGCAATTGATAACTGATGGGGTCACTAATTACGTGGTAAATCACTAATTAAACTGATCCGTTGATATACTTACCAAAACATTATAAATTTTGATAAATACGTGTTGATTTCTAAAGACACAGGCAATGAACGTACCTGAAATTTTTAAATGGAAGGTCATTGAATAATATTATGCATAAAAGTGAAAGGAATGATAGATTAGACCCTGATTCTGCTCAAAATGCCATTTTAGAAACACATAATTAGCAATTATTTTTATTATCATAGTTAATAATTTAGTAAAAGAAAAGTAAGAGTATAACAAGGGCTTAGAAAGAATGACTTGTAACTTAGTTAGCTGACCTCTGATTGAGACTTAAAACCCCAATACAGAAAGCTTAGGAAGTCCCAAAAAACTTTCATTCGGAACACCAAGCTCGATTCCCATAATCGCATTCCCAAAATGAGGCTAGAACACAAGCATGTCAGTTTTGGTCCATTCTGCACAGTGTTGGTAAAAAGACCATAACTTTTTCCACAGACCTCAGATGAAGACGATTCAAAAATCATTTGAAAGTTAACACACTGAACTATTTATCTAACAAAGATCATAATTTTTCAATGGGCTATCTACCTAACAAAGATCATAATTTTCAGCCCCCACTGTTTGAGGCTTTTCCCCTCTTTTCACACAAATCCTCTACTTAAATCATTTTATAAAAGCATGTAAACAAGCTTTGATCCATCCCAACATCGTACAAAACCACCACACTCAATTTCACTTTATTATTATATCCAATAAAAATCATTTTTCAATCAAATACACGCACAAACCAAGCTTAATGCTAACTTAATCCAAACCATACATTACTTGCCAAAACCCTAGTTTATAGCCAACTTGGGCTCACCCAAACTCATTTCAAATCACCAAAAACATCATCATAAACACCAATAGGTTAGAAGATGATCAAATCAAAGATAAAACAATCAAAATCCAACACTTTAATATTAAGCTTGCATGATTAAGGATTAACCCTAACCCTACCATAATCCAACCTCAACTCCACCATGATTAACACCAAAATAACCTTTATTTCTTATCAAAATATCATGATCAACAACCGTAAATAGCTAAACAAGAATCAAAACAAAAAATCCAAATAGACAAGTTCGGGGTTACTCACTTTGATCTTGAAGAAAGTAGAGATGGAGGTGATATTTGATGGTTTGAGGATGAGGGATGGTGGCTAGAGGTGTTAGGGTGTTGGGGGAGGTTAGAAGTGGCCGAAAACCACCACAAACAGTGGCTGGAGCTGGTGGCCATGTGGTAAGGAAGGAAAGAGAGAAGAGGGAAGCGTGTGTGTAAATTTTACTTGGCTTAGAATGAATGAATTTACTTGGCTGATTTTTATTCCTCAAAAAGAGGCTTTTACTTAACGATGGTTGAGCTTAAATCATGGTTATTAGCTATGTTAGGAATGCAAACTTGTTGGGCTTTAAGTTGGACCGAAATAAGTTGGGTTCGAGAAATAAAACACTTTATAACAATAATATTTTTATGTCACTTGAAATTAAATTTTTGTGACGATATGGAAAAATAAATTAAATCACTTGGATTATAATTGTTGGGGCCTACTATCAATTTTTCTGAAATTTTCTTTAATAAATAAATAAATAAATAAATAGAACCCGAATTGCAAGGTGAGGGCCCAAATAATTTTTTTTTCACCGGGATGATTAAACACACTAAATAAATATGAGAAAATCGTTAACATGAAATAATTAAATAAATAAATATAATTTAGAGTTGGGCTATTACATCTTCCATTGATATACCCTCAGGGTCAGTAAAGTCCTCTACTTCTTCCTTCAAGGTAACACAATTGCAATGCTTTCGAGGGTTAGGTTTGGGCTTACTAGGAAGTCTATATGGAGGTGAAGATGAAAAGCTAGCTTCTTGGGCAATTTGGGTTTCCAACATTCTCTTATGAGTTGTAAGCACATCAAACCTTGAGGCAAATTGCTTAATGTACTCATGCTGTTTTTGTTGTGCCATAAGCATACTTTCCATCATCGCTTCTAAATTGGACTTTTGGGGTACTTGAGAAGGGATAGGAAGTCTTTGAAAACCAAGGGGTGGTTCAGCATTCATGGGGGGCATACTCAAAGGGTTTAGATTAGACCTATATGGGAAATTTGAGTGATTCTTCTAACCTGGATTGTAGCTCCTAGAGCAAGGGTCATTGGCGGGTCTCAAGTTGAAGTTTTGAACATTGTTAACTTCACTAGGGTCTTGGGAAAGAGGGCCCCTAACTTAACAATTCACAGTAACATGCTCAATAGAACTACAAAATTCACAAGGGGAAGGGGCACTAGAATTCACAGCATTAACATTCATTCGGTCCAATCTTTAAGCCATAGCATCTCCTTCAGCAGAAAGCAAAGTAAGCGCATCAACTTCGAGCTTAACTCCAACCCGTTTGGGTTGGCCTCGTTCGGTGGACCATTGGAAATTGTTAAGTGCCATCTCATCAATTAAGTTAGAGGCTTCATTCTCAATGTTATTCATCAAGGTTCCTCCCATCGCTGCATCAATAGTAGACCTTACAGATTGGGTCACACCATTATAAAAAACTTGGATAATCATCCAACGTTGAAGACTGTGATGGGAGCATAAGCGCAACAAATCTTTAAACTACTCCCAAGCTTCATGGAGCATCTCTTAATCTTTTTGCATAAAGTTGATGATTTGATTCCTTAAACTAGTCGTTTTGCTCTGAGGGAAAAACTTGGCGAGGAAGGCTCTTGTTAACTCATCCCAGGTGGTAATACATCCCGATGGCAAAGAGTGTAACTAAGCGCTTGCTTTATCTCTCAATGAAAAGGGAAATAAGCACAAACGGATGGCATCAGTAGAGACTCCATTAAGCTTCAATGTGTCACACACCTCTAGAAAGATCGAGAGGTGTAGATTCGGGTCTTCCAAAGGAGTTCTTCCAAACAGGGATTGTTGCACCATAGAGATGAGTGCCGGATTGAGCTCGAAATTGTTGGCATCAACAGTAGGGCGAGCGATGTTTGAGGCGATCCCTTGGACTCCAGGGGTAACGAAATCTCGAAGTGTCCTACTCTAGTCACCTTCTCCTCCCGCCATGTTTGTTGAATTTCTTCTGGCCTCGCATCTTTATTCTTCAGTCCTTTGCTTCTTCCTCTTTAAGCGGAAAGTCCTTTCAATCTCGGGATTGGGTTCGTACAAGAATGGACTTCGCATAAACGGGAAAAATTTCTGCAAGCACTGTCACCAACACTACTAGCGCAATTAAACAAGAAATTAAAAAGAAAATAAAAGTAAAAGACAATAAAATACTTTGTCACTTTCGTAAGACTAACTCAATAGTTAATAGATTGATTACCCGAGAATGGTGGCAAAAATTTGACCACTACCACAAGCGCACAGGTAGTCGTACCATAGATAAAAAGGTCGCTCCACAGGGATCAATGTAATCTATTGAGTTTTGCTGATCAAAATATGCTAAGTAAAATTTTAACTCAAGAGGGTTCGATTTAACAACTTCTAACTCACTAATTTTAAATCAATTAAGGAAAGATGCCTAGGAATTCATGTAGTTATGAAAGTTAATTGGATCAAAATGATAAGCATTTGCTTTTCTCTAATCGGTTAATCTCGAGGAATTGCAATATCTCCAAAAATTTAGTATGTTATTTCAAAAACAACCAAATTTGCTTAAATTAAGCAAAAGTCATTCTTTCAAACTAATTTGTCTTAATCCAAGTTAAATATATTTGATTACTCTCTAGTCCTGCTAACATGCAAACCTCTCTTTCGAGGCGATGTTATGTCATATCTTATCAAGCAGTCTAATAATCAAATGTCACCTTTCAGTTTTTCACTCAATTGTTTCAAGTGTGCAAGGGAACTTTGGCCAAAAATCTACTCACAACATGATAATTACTTGATAGAACGAAATCAAGCCAATCATGAAATAAGCACAATTCTATAGATTAAAACATGATCCAATTGCAATTTCTATAAACTACTAAATCCCTAGACCAAATAAACTACTCACACATGATAAAAGATCAAGTAACTAACCAATGTTTTAGCGAAATCTACGAGAAAGGGCTTGATTGAGATAACCTTCAACTAAGGGCTTTAAACCGCCTCAAAATCAAACGCACACTCTCAATATTTGTCACTAGGATAATAACCAAATGAACAATATAAACTAAAAAGAACAAATTCGAGAAAGAGAATTGAACTATGCTAATGTTTGTTTGCTTCTCGCTAAACGTCGCCTTTTTATAGAAAAATTCGGATGTTTTCAGCCATACAGCCGAAGGAAAATGAAGAGGCAATAGTTTTACCCCTCACCATGGTCTATGGCAGGCACTACGGTCCGACCGTGTTTTTGGCTGGAATCAATTTTTTGTTCTTTTCTTGCTCCACGGGAGTAGCAGCACATAGGTGTCCGCGGGAGAGGTCAAACTACATCCAATAAGGGTCAAACGCTGGGCAAAAAGGCCTACAATCCTGTAAAACACGTGAAACGACTATACTTAAGCATAAATTGAGTATAGGAGTACAATTATGACATTAAACATATAGTGCTTCTAAAAATGTGGCAAAATAACCCTAAAATGATATGTACATTAAACAGTCATCACTCTTCTAACTCATTAGGATTACACCCATAGGCTGGCTTGTTTGGAAAAGAGCACTCGGTGGGAGATAAATTTGTGCTCAATCCCTCTAAAAGGAGGGGGCCCTCTGCTAAATCATTGGGAAATACATCTTCAAAGTCTCTCAAAAGTGATTGAACTAGGGGATGCATGGGTTTTACTCCCTCGCATGTGTTTGATTCTACCATAAGTAAGGCAAATAAAGGCTTGCTCTTAATAATGGCTCTCTCTACCCATGTTTCACTCATAAATAGGCTTTTCTCACTTCCCTTCCCCGGTTTAGATTTGTGGGGTTTGGTGGAGGGGGTCAAATTAAGATTATAACCATTGAGTTTGAATGCATATGTATTAGCATGCCCATTATGAATCACATAATTATCAAACAACCAATGCCTACCAAGTAACAAGTGACATTCATTCATAGGGACGACATCACATAGTACGTCACTGCATTATGGACCAACTGAAAATGCAATAAGAGCTTACCTAGAAATGACTATCTCATTTCCTTGCTTAAGCCATTGAAGAGAATAAGGGGTAGGATACACCTTACTGGGCAATTAAAGCTTGTCAATGAGTGCTATAGAAACTACATTTGGTGCAACTTCCACCATCGATAATGAGCTCACATACCTTGCCTCCAATAGTTCATCATGTATGAAAGATTTGCTACTTTTTGCTTCGGTCACAAGGAGCCTCTTGGCATAGAGTGCTTTTCGAATTACCAAAAGTTCACCCACATCAAGGAGCATTAAAGTTTGGTCCTCATCCTCTGCTTCCTCCTCACTAGTTACTTCGTCAATAGATTCAATTTCTTCCACTTGTCTAATGGTGAGAGTTCTCCGGTTCGGATAATCTGCTTAGAAGTATCCATAACCATGACATTTAAAACACCTTTTACCCTCCAATCTCTTTAGTGGTTCACTAGTAATCTCTTTACCCTTGTCAAGGGCTTTTACGGATGTATGAGTGGTGTTAGCTTTGTTGGGGAAAGATTAATCTTTGGGGGTACTTTGGGGGTTAATAGAGGAAGTCATTTGAAAGGGTTTTTAACCCTTAAGTTGCTTCTCAACTTTAATGGCTTGGTGACATTCATCAATAAAGGATAAGTAAGGTTGTAGATTGACTTTATTAGCAATACGGGGAGATAACCCCTTGATAAACCTAGCAATCTTGAGTCCGGGTTCTTCATCCAAGACAACCCTCATTTGGACTTGTTCAAACTCCATGATGTACTCTTTTAACTTTAGATTCTCTTGGTTGAGAGAGGTGATCCTGAGGTAGAGTTCTTATTTGTAAGAACGGAGTAGGAATCTCTTGTCCATGTGCTTTTTAAGCTTGGACCAATTTTGATTTTGGATTTGGCTTCTCTAGCCCTATTCCTCCTCAAATGCTCATACCATAGTGAAGCATACCCCTTCAATTTAAGAATAGCCAACTTGAAGGCCTTTTCATCATCATAATCTTTGAGTTCAAAGATCCTTTAAATAGCTTGAACCTAACCAAGATAGTTTTCTGGGTTAAGATTGCCATTAACTTCGGCACCTCCACCTTGAGATCCTTAAGGTCATCCATTGGATGGCATCTTCTTTGAGGCCTTCCTTCTTGACCATCAACGCTTTCATGAGAGCAAGAGTATTTGATGTCAATAGGGCAAACATCATAGCCTCTTTGGTATGGGTTTCGTTGTGTGGACTCCCTTGTCCATCCTCTTGAGTGAGCTTCCTCATTTGTTCTTAAAGCTCTAGAAGGGCCCTGCCTATGTCATAGGCTTGCTCAAGAGGAATGCTTTTCTGATGAGGCGCATCTCCATCACCAATCATGGTGATAGCTGATAAGGTGAAACAAGGAGAAAAGGATGGAAACAAGGGAAGCGTAGGCATGCTAAAGGGCCACGGTAAAGAAAAAAGTGAAAATGAGGGGGTACGATCGTGCTTAGGGCATTGGGGGGTCATGCCAGATCTCTGAAGCAAGAAATAGGAGGCAGGAAAGGGGCACGATCCTGTAGGACAAAACGGCATGGCCGTGCCAAATCTTTGCCTGGTTATTTTGTTGACGGGCTTTTGTGGAGGCTTTTTCTAGAGTTTTAGGGATGTGTTTAGGTTGGAGGTTGTGTTTGGGCAATAATTATGGTTCTTTGTGGACTTGAAGAAGAGACTTATAGAGAGAAAAGTAAAGGCAAAGAAGGATTGAAACCCAAATAAATCAACACAAGTTAGATGGATTTGATACCCATCAAGATGAAGGAACTTTTTGCTCTCATACCAAATAATGGATGTTGAATTTCATTTGACTAAATAAAGGTGAGAAATCTATGAAGATGACCCCAAAGGATGTTGAAGATCAATCTTCCCAAAGATGAACTAAGAGAGAGAAAGAATCCAAATAGAAGATATCTCCAATAGAGATGAATTAATAATTAAAATAAGTAACTAAGAGATAAATTAACTCACCCTCTATCTCTCTAAAGCCTTAGCACCAAGGATTAGATTAAAGGGATGAACTCAAATCATCACCCTCCTTAGAGAGATTAAGAATTTGAGATTTTTGAGAAAACCCTAAGTTTCAAGCTCTCACATCATTTAACAAGTCTGAATTTTTATCGAGCTAATTGGGTTCATAAATACCCAATTAAAGGGAGATTAGTTGCTACATTAGTAAGGCAAGTGGGTCAATAAGGGTTTATAAAATATCCTAGAAAAATAAATCAAGATGATAAGATAATTACAATCAATATGAGTTGTATTTTCTAGTAGTCGTCCTCTATCTTCTAGAGAGCCTCAAGAAGGCTCTACTCTACCAATGGAGGTGCCGCCATATAGGCAAATCTTTCTTTTATGTGTAAAATCACCTTATGCATATTAATCCCTAAGATCCTCGTCAATTAAACCCATCATTAAAATCATGCATTTTCTAACCTTGGACCGACCCTTGCTTGGTTATCAATATATAACTTTCACAATACTCTGAGTTTAAACATTATTCAGGGCTTTTTGGGTCTGGGACTTCCATCCATGTATAATTTGAAAATGTTGGAGCCTATGCTCCTGGTCTAAACTGAGCTAGAAGTGAGGTGAAGTACTCTGCCTAGAAACCTATAAATGAGCTAGTGCGATGCTTTTGGGAGGATAGTGTAGCTAGGCTCCTTATTTAGAGCTACTAATTGCCCAACCCGCTTTTCCTAAACTTATTTGGACCTTCTCAACATTGACCTAGGAGGACTTAGCCCTTGAGCTAAGGTCAATATTGAGGCTACTTGGTTCAAGATCCTTGCTTGTGAAAGTAAGTCCAAGCTTAAGGTGTGCTCTGCATCACCAATGCCCCTGTTGCATTCATAGAACTATGAATAGGGTTTTTAGACCTTAATATGACAACTTTATGCTGGTATTCATAGATGACATTTTAATATATTCAAATGAGAAGGAGGAACATGCTAATAATTTGAGTTCTATGTTATAAACCTTGAAGGAACACCAGTTATATGCTAAACTGAAAAATTACAAGTTTTGTTTAAATAAAGTGATGTTTTTGGTACATGTAATTTCTAAAGAAGGGTTTAAAGTTAACCCTCAGAAGATAAAGGATGGTTGGAGTTGCCCAAGGATTATGACCTACAATTCTAAGATCATCCTGGGAAGGTGAATGTGGCAGCAGATGCACTATGTAGGATAGACCAACATAGTTGTATAATATTTTCAAGGTGAAATTTATAGCCGCAAGCGCACAACTTTAGCTATAGTACTTAGTACTTGAGGGTTGTCTCTTCAGTGACGAGGATGAGCTTAAGGTCCAAAAAGAATGGTTTGAACTAGTTAATATAATACTAATTACATGAGTCCAAATAGAGTAATTCAAGGAGAACTGATTAACTCAAACTAAGAATCTAATACTAGCATCATGATTCAACTGGGCATAGATAAAAATGAATCTAACTTTATTAATGAATGTCACCCCAAAAATAAATAAACTTAACATCATCATTCTACTCTCAAGGACAAGAAGAGAAAAAAATACCTTTCAAGCGTTATTATGTGATCATCACTAACATCAGGGAAAATAAAGGAAGGAAGAAGTAGGGTATCCTTGCTCAACATATCTCAACTTCAACCTCCTCTCTCGCCCTCCACTAATATCTATTCTCATGACTTCCAAACTGAGAAACACAAAGAATCCAGAAAAAAATAATCTAAACTCAACTTAGCAGAACCCAATTAAAACGTAGACCAAGGATTGTGGAAATAGAGCAAGAGAGGTAATTTGCATTGAACTAGACTGAATCTGAACATGAAAAACTTAGAAATAAAACTCAAAAAGGCTCATATTGATACTAAAATAGCATAGATAGAGGTCCTCAAAGAGATTGGGGCTAAACAAAATAACCAACAAGTAGAATAGGACATGAATAATAGAGAAAAGGGGAAAGATGAGCTCGAATTCAGCAGTAGGAAACCAAAATGGAGTTCATCCTGAACTGCCAGCAATAGGGGACAAAGAAATCGAGAAAAACGGACCCATAATTGAACAAAATCCATGCCATAAAAACATATTACACAAATTGAATTTAAGCAAAGCAACTGTGGCAGAAATCATCATGCCCAAAACTCTTTGTACGGTTGAAGCAAGAGAACTGCAAAATCGAAAACAGGGGAAGGGAAGATCGAAATTTATCCAAAATGAAGTATAGGATTAGTTCAATAAAAATTGAAATTAACCAAAGCCAATTGTAGACTAATAAAATCAAACCTAATAACACGAACTTGAAAGTTAAAAAATGGATTTAAATCGAAAGCAAACCGGAGAAAATAGAATAAAATCCTAAAATGCTAAAAGAAACTCGAAATAAATCCTAAAGTTATCCAAAACTGGAATTAAACCAACAAGAACCTAAAATTGAACCTAGATACCTGAAAGTCACTACTGCTCACTGCATTTATACTCGTCCCTCTTCGATCTTGACCCTTGAGTTTGGCTCAATATGGACAGTGGCGATGGAAGGTGTGCTAGCCGTGGAAGGTGGGAGGGATTTGGTTTTACATGGGTGTATGGTGATAAAGGCGGATGAAGATGGTAGGGTTTTGAAGTGGTGCTCTACTGGTTTTCAAAGAGAGAGAAAGAGAGAGAGGGAGAGCTGAGATTGTAGGGTTTCGGGTCTGAGCCCGTGAGGAAGAGTGAGAAGGAGGCAGAGAATAAAAGGGCCAAGGGCGTAGGTGAGTGGCATGGGGGGGCCGCTAGGTAGGTTTTTGGGTCTTCTTTTATTTTATTTTTTTTCAACTTCCTTTTCATTTAGGTTGGAAAGAGAGATGGGCTCAGTTTAGGCTTGAAGGTAGCAGATCCAAATCCTTCATTTTAGCTTTTTTCTTCCTTTTTTCTTATTTTTTCCATCGCCTACAAGCTCAAATGTAATCAACTACAAATCTAAAAATCATAATTATTACAAGTTAAAAATTATTGTGAAAATATTACAAAAATTATCATAAGTTTGGTGTAAATAAATACTCCACGCCAAGATTTTGCTTGTCCTTGTGTAAGACAAACTAAGTTAACTAAAAAGAAACAAAAAGTAAGAAAGAGAAAATCCTAACTCATTTTTGTTGGAATCGCAGTTGCATTTACCGCATGTAACAACCCTTTAAACCCCTTGGTTTCCCAAGTGGACGACTGAGGTCTCGTAACGATTTTCAAGTGCAATATCCACAAAATATTTTTGAAAAACAAAGGAAAATCTCTTTGGTTTTTTCAAAATATCATCATACATACAAATAATAGGGAAATTACGTGCACAACTTAAGTAATTGCATTACCTTAGTAACCGAATCACCAAATTATATGCAAATAGAATGTACAATCAAAAGATATCTAAGTCTTAAAAAGCACCCCAACTTCTATTTTCACCCCACACAACAATATGCAATTATATGTACACCTTGATGTATGTGCAAATATGTATCAACCCTTAAGAATCAAGTTGGAAATATTGATACGATCCCCGTTTTCTTACCTAATTGACTTCTTTGCTCAATTATTTTTTTTCTTTTTTTTCAAGAATAATAACGCACACATCCTAAACCCACTTGATTTATAAATATTCGGGTCTTTCCTAAAAAGGAATTTTAATAGAATATGCAAAGCACTTATTTCATTGCGCAAACAGATGTGTAATCAAGTAAAATAGCATATATTTAAGCCAGTTAAAGATGTAAAATAAAGCTAGTGGCTTGGAACATTGGTGCCCAGATTTTTATTCTCATTTTAGGTTTTTTCCTTTTTTTTCCCTTTTTTTGGGGCACTTTTCAAGAGCTTAAAAGGCAACTTCGGCAAACAAAAAGCTTACATGCCAACTTAAGAACAAGACCTAAAGAATTGACAACAATGTGAGTGAGGTATGCACAAAATCTCACATATGAGATGGGGTTATTATGACAAATCGGATCTACATCGTCAACGAGACATTTTAGCATACAAACTCTATTTACATATAACTCAATAACCATGCAATATGGGATCACAATGAGCTACGAAAGAACCCAAATCCCTAAAGAAAAACAAAAACCTTCTAAATTTTTTCAAATATTTCAAAAAATATATGTGAATGGCAGCTTACCCACACCTAAACTCCACAATGTCCTCATTGTGGCAACTAAGGCACCAAAAAGAAATCACATAAGCTACATAACCATAAGACCGACATAGACTCACAAGTATATAGAAACCTACTTCACTAAACACAAAACAAAAACAAAAACAAAAACAAAAACAAACTATAAAACAAAATCAAAATTAAAATCACCAAAATAAAAACAAAACAACAACAAGAACTACTAAATACAAAACAAAGCAAAAGGAAACATTGAACAAAGCAAGACACAAAATAAAAGAAAAGTGAAAAATAAAACTAGCAAAACACAATAGGGAAGCACTAACACATACTTATAAAAACATACCAGATTACCAGTAACAACCAAAACCAAATACACACAAAACACACAAAACCACAATCATAAGTAAAAGCATAAAAAATCCCAAAGCTAAACAAGGGTCTGTTAGGTAAAAACTAATCAAAACCAAAACCATGTTAACATATATTCACAAGCCGAATACACCACTAACAACAAAACACATAAACAAACAAGGGTGATCACAGCCAACTCGGCTCAACAATCCCAAATTTCTCCTCAAAATTGATCACTCGTACAATCACAACCTTAAATATCCTCAATTATGTACAAGAAAGAAAGGAAAGAAAAGAAAAATGCGAATACGGAAGGGTTGGAGCGATCATACAAGTTTGTATACTGATTGTACCCAAACTAATGCCTCACTCAGATGTTGTCGACTAGGTCTATGAAGTATCAGTCACTCTGTCTCAGTTCACAAGCCGTTACTTATTAAAACCCAATAAAGCTCATAATAGCTTGTCAAATAATGAGGCACAAGCCTTACAAAAATGGAAGTAGTAAGGAATAGGAGGTGTACCCAAACAAAGTGCATAAGTGGAATGCAACTTAAGGCTCGCTTGATCTTATTAAAGCTCTAAGCCCAATCAAAAGAAAGTTGCGTAAATGCAAAATCAGACAGCCAAGTCAATGGTCTAACAATGATGTGGCTATATGAATACATAGACCATCTAGCGTGGTCTAAGTGCTCTAAATGAATCGAACATCTCTAAGAAGGGAGCGCAAAAGACCTCAGCAAAGCCAATCAAATGAAATATGAATATCAAAGGACATAGGATGGCCTAAAGTCAAGTTCTTCACCTCAAAGTGATTCTCGAGTCTCTCTATGTCCTTATCATCAAGCATCTAATTTAACAAGTACTGCCAAGCACAAAAGTCTTAGACCCTGCAAAAGTAGACTCGAAAGGGTCTGAAGACGGGAGAAAAATGGGGAGGGAAGAAAAAAAAGGGTGAAATAGGAGAGGTGTGACCTATGCAAGGGGAAGATCGAATAGAAATGGGATCAATAAGCTCCTTAGGAGGCGTTATCTCCCTATAATCCATAACAAAGGCTCATCAAATGAATGCTGCTCTAAAAAGGTATCCTCTAACTCAGTAAATATGCCACACTAATCATCAGAACTAGCATCAGTCTCAAATTCATCTTCCTCCTCAAGCTCTCCTAAGCATGCTGAAGGAAGAAAAGGGTCGGAGATAATCGGGGCATCCTCGGAGGTGTCCAAAGAAGTGCTAGTCTCAAGGGGAGATGCATATGCACAAAAAGGTGAAAATATGTGATTCTTAACCTCAAAGTCACAGAACAAATTATCAACTCTAGATTTGGAACTCAAAGGGTAAGGAATCTCAAAATCACCCAACAAACAATGCTCGAGAGTGGTAGGTTGGTCTCATACAAAATAGGCATAGTGCTCTCTGTATAACCTTTAACAAACTCGGAGAATTGGTCCATGAGTGTTCTTGTCATATTCTCCATAAACTCCTTATGGCTTTTTATTTCGTACTTAGTTTGACCAATTCTAGAGTTTATAGAAGTAACATGAGGACAAGACTTGGCACTATAGTCAGAAGAGTAACAACAATCACATGAAACAAGAACACATGAAGTATAAGGATGCTCATATAATATATCTGCAAACTGACTCTCATCTAAAAGAGTCGCATGCATCATAAAAGGGTTGGGAATGGGGCGACTAAAGGTCGCTCTTGCATTGTCATACTGTCAAGTATCATGATCCAAATATTCCAAGAAATCCCAAATTTCATCAGAGGTCGTAGTGAACAAATATCCTAAACCCCTAGAGTACATAGTCTTAACATGACCCCGATATTCGTCAATAAGACCCTTAAAAATTACTTGACAAATTTGCTACTTCTCAAAATAATCAACACATTGAGCATTGTTCCTTCGAAATAAGCTTTAAATTTATATTGCAAGTGAACAGTTTATCGCTGTATACTTGGGGTGCCCTCCACAGAGAACAAGACTTTAGTGTAACGCCCCCAATTTCTAATGCAGGATTAGTCTAACCTAATTATTCATAAATTATTGATTAGCAGCGGAAGTCTTTTGGTTGGAGGCATTACCGCCATTCCATAATGGAACACGGTTAACTAAACTATGGGTACCATTGTGTTGCCCATTCAATTGCCCGTCTCACGACAAAATTGAAATAACATACACTCAAACATTTACATAAGTTATGATGTACCTGCAACTCAATATACAATTACAGTTTACTAGTAATCTACGATATTCAAAAGATTACACAATCCTTAAATATTGAAGATGCTAGCCTATGAATCACTGTGAGCTCTTAGCTTGCGCAACCTCAGCAAAAGAATTAGAACCTTATTTCACTTCTTACTATTCTGTGGCTTGCCCGGAGGACTGTTCACTGAGCCTTCACCTAAAATAGAAAACCCAAAAACATTTGAAATATGTGCTGAAACTCAGTAAGCACATTCCTATGCAGTGAAATAAGCTTTGAGTTAAATTAGTTGGGCGCTCGCATTTCAAAACTTTTTGTTTGGCAAATAGGAGAGAGGGAATGTATAAGTAAAACTGATTTGCAGGTCATTATCTAGAAGTGAACCCCTGTTGGTGTTTTTAGCGATCTTGAGATAGGTGCACACCTCCCAGGCTGATCGGAGAGCCTGAGTTGCAGCCGTGCGGGTAAATTGAAGGGCATGCACCCTGATGATTGATAATTGATGGGGCCACTTGATTATATGATAAAACATTGCATAAAATGATTCATTATATGATTATCATATTGAATTTGCATAGTTTGAGAACATGTGAGTTTTCGAAGAGTACAGGTAATGTACATACCTGGTCTTTGAAACTCTCTCTCTGTTTCAGTGAAAATGGCCTATTAGCAACTTGAAGCGATGGCAGTGGCCTCACGTCTGCTCCAAAGATGTCATTTTCTCAATTAGTGTGAGATTAAGGAAACTTTATTAAATTTCTTGGTTTCTTACATGGTTTAAATCCTCTTGAATTCTCCTTTTGTTATGCATGTGGCCATTATTCTTAATTCAATTAGATTCCATTTATTTTGTTTTTTGTTCTTCTTCCTTTCACGACTAATGACCTTTTTAACGTGTATAATAATAACGCAAGAATATGATTTATTTTGAAGTTGTTGTTACGATGCCTTTAATCATTAACATTGTTCATATTATCATTATCGTTGTTACTATTACCATCATCATTATTATTATTATTATTATTATTATTATTATTATTATTATTACTACTGTCATTATTATTATTATTATTATTATTATTATTATGGCTATCCTTCCTCTTTTTAACGATTCATTATTTGTGATATGTTTTAAGGCGATTCAACTTTATGAATTTAGGCTCATGCTCAAGTTGAGTTCTAATCATAACATCACTTGTTAGCGAAGTAAAATTATAAAGACACATCCATAGTAGCTCCAAATACACAATTGCTCATTCCTTTCCCTCTTCTTTTAGTAATCAAAACTTAGAATCTCACCAAGCTTCTTGCTTAGTTTATGATTTTCCAACCTTTAAATCTACTATCCCTCCCTTCATTGTCCTTTCTCATCTTCACTTGGAAAACTAAATCTGGTCATGTACTTACCCACACGCCTAATGCATATGTTTAATTCTCTTTATTGCATTTGATTCTCCCTAAGGATTTTCTTAAACGTTACTGGAGTAACCCATTTGGACTAAAGCCTCATTCACCATCTCACCCTAAAGCACTAAATTAACTCACACACCTTCTACCCCAACTTGTAGAATCAAATGCTCACCAACTCCATTCAAACACCCATCGTAACTCACTTAACCATCATACCAACCACCACCTAGCTTGCATTTTCATTTTAAATCACAATCCCTAAGCACCTCGTCAAAATCAAAGTATACACACATTACCCTTATACCTTCTTATACGTACATCTCCATTTAATTATCTATAAATCCATTTAAACCTCAATAACCCAATAAGATTACTTAAATCTTTTTCAAACCCTAAACCCTAATCCTTCAATTTCATTACCACAACCTTTAACAACTTAGGTGTGGTCAAAATATAACATTTATCAATTTCATACATATATACCTATCTTTTAATCGCCAATTAACTCATTACACCAATAATCCACATAATTGTCAAAATTATCAATCAAGCCATAAACCCTAAATTTTTCAAAATTTGTGGCCATAGCTTATTTATCCCACATATTTGCCTTCTTTTTTTGAATGTCATTCAAACATGCCCTAAACTCCGTTAACTCAACATACCACTCTTAATTTCCTCGTAATCCCCAATCCATGATCTAAACATAACAAATACCCTATATATATATATATAAGATATATATATATATATATATATATATATATATATATATATATACATATATATATATATATATATATATATATATACATATACATTTATAACTCATAAATTCCTTCAGTTATTGAAGACAACAATCTAAGTATCATCAAACCAATCACAATCAAATTCAATATTTACACGAAACTACCCCTCTTTAACACCAAGTTCATTCCAACCTCTCTTCATCAACTAAAATTTCATAATCAACATTCAAGAAAACCACAAATTTGCATCCATCAAGCCCAAATACATCACTCAACACAAGAATTCAAAGTTAAAACATCAAAAATTGAATTGAGGAGGGATAGAGTTTTCACCTCTCAACCACTCAGAAACACTTCAAAAAGAAGGGAGGAGGGGCCGGCTGGAGGTGGCGCTGACCGGTGCAACTCGACGGCGGTGAACAGCGACACTCGGCGGCGGCAAATGGCGGGCAGCAGTGAGGGGGAGGGGGTGATGAACAGAAACGCGAGACAGGGGAGGGGGTCAGGTTCTGGGCAAGGCTGGGGCTGGGGTTTTGGTTTTTTTTTTTTTGCTTATTTATTATTTTTTTTCTCTCTCTTGTTTGTTAATTAGCTTTGTTAATTTATGCTTTGAAATTTTTAATTACTCTTTTTCCTTCTTATTTTCACCCCTTTTATTTCTTGACATATACCTCTTTTCTAGATTTTTCTTGTATTTATCCAACCCCCTTTGATTTTATTTTTGTTTTATTTATTAGACATATATATGTATATTTTTAGATATAATTATGTATATATATGCTTGAGTAGTAATTTTAGTTGGAATTAATAAATTTAAATTTTATATCCTTTAGATATAAATTTGGGGAAGGACATTCTCATTTCCTTCTTATTATTATTATTCGTAATAAAATTTTTTTTGTACATTTATTATTATTATTATTACTTCACAAATTAGTCCTTTAACAATTAGGCTACTTTATTTACTTATTTATTTATTATTACTATGCGGGCATTCAAATATTTACTTGAACTTGAAAGAATTATTTAAGAAGCACTACAATGTTCATTTCGAGGCCACGTCATCGTTTCAACCTGCGATGCACAAATATATATATATATATACACACACACACACACACACATAAAATGATAAATTGAAATGCGGCGCCCAACTTAATTGATTTGTGATTAGGGTAATTTGAACTAATTAACAAGAATTTTAGGTTTGGGCCGTTACAGCCTTCCCCCCTTAAAATAAGTTTCGTCCTCGAAACTTGCAATTTGAAAGAAACATTATTCGTACCTCAAATAGATATGGATACTTGCGTCTCATATCCTCATCGGTTTCCCATGTAGCCTCAGAAGAGTTATGGTTGGCCCACAGAACCTTAACCAGAGGAATTCTTTTGTTTCGAAGTTGTTTAACCCTATAGTCTAATATTTGTACGGGATCTTCCTTGTACATTAAGTTCTCAGCAATTTCCACTGGCTCTGTTATGACGATATGATTCGGATCTGGAACATATTTTCGGAGCTGTGAAATGTGAAAAACGTTGTGCACACTCTCAAGTTCTGTGGGTAAATCTAATCTGTAAGCCACTAGGTTTAGTTTCTCAATAATTTCATAAGGCCCGATATATCTAGAGCTTAGTTTGCCCCTGAGGCTGAACCTCCTGACTCCTTTAATTGGGGACACCTTTAAAAATACCTTATCTCCCGCTTGAAACTCTAATGGTCTTCTCCTTCTGTCCGCATAACTTTTCTATCTACTTTGAGCTAATTTGATATGTTCTTGAATTTTTCTTATCATTTCAGTGGTTTCTTGAATCAGCTCAGGCCCTAAAGTTATGCATTTTCTTGTAGGAGTTCTGCATTTTCTTCCATATAGTGCTTCAAAAGGGGCCATCTTAATGATGGATTGATAGCTGTTATTGTAGGAGAACTCCACCAATGATAGATAGTCTTTCCACTTCCCTTGGAAGTCAAGTACACATGCCCTAACCATATCCTCCAGGATTTGATTTACCCTCTCAGTTTGTCCATCAGTCTTAAGGTGGTATGAACTACTGAAATTCAACTTAGTGCTAAAAGCTTTTTGAAGGGCTTTCCAAAATTAGGCTTAGAACCTTTGGTCTCGATCCGAAACTATATCTTTTGGTATGCCATGCAGTCGAACTATTTCTTTGACATATAACTGTGCTAGTCTCTACACCCCAAGTGTCGTGAATGGGTACAAAATGGGCATATTTGGTAAGTCTGTCTACAATGACCCAAATAGCATTCTTCCTTAAAGCAGAAAAGGGCAATCCCATAATAAAATCAGTCGATATTGAATTCCATTTCCAGGTAGGAATTTCTAAAGGTCTCAATTCGCCCATAGGGCGCTGGTGTTCAGCTTTCAACTTTTGACACGTCAAACACTTATCTACATACTCTGCAATCTCTCTTTTCATGTTTTCCCACCAGAAAAATTATCTCAGATCCCTATACATTTTTGTTCCTCCTGGGTGTACTGAGTATTGAGTGTTATGGGCTTCCTCTAGAATCTTTTTTTTCAACTCCTCTTTATTGGGCACGCACAGTCTATTCTGAAACGTCAAGGTCCCATCTTCATGTATTACAAAATCAGGTGATTTTTCCTGTGCAACATTGCACCTAATCCTTTCTAGCTTTGCATCCTCTTTTTGGCTTGCCTTAATTTCTTCTATTATGGAAGGTTGCACCTCTAGGCCTGTCAATAACCCAGTTGCGCATCCCGACTGCACTAGCTCAGCACCCATGGTTTCGAGGTCTCTCAAAACTTCAGGTTGGGTATTTATCATGGCATTCAAACCATGTTGGGTCTTCCTACTAAGGGCATCTGCTACTACATTCGCCTTCCCAGGATGATATTGAATTTGCAAGTCATAATCCTTTAGCAACTCCAATCATCGCCGTTGTCTTAAATTGATCTCTTTCTGAGTAAAGATATACTTTAGGCTTTAGTGATCAGTGTGAACCTTGGACAGCACTCCATACAGGTAGTGTCGCCAGATTTTTAAGGCAAAAACTACCGCAGCTAACTCTAAATCATGAGTGGAGTAGTTCTTTTCATAAGGCTTGAGTTGCCTAGAGGCATAGGCTATTACCTTGTCATCCTGCATTAGGACACAGCCTAACCCGTTCTTAGAAGCATCACTATAGATAGTGTACTCTTTTCCTTCTTCAGGCAAGATAAGGATAGGCGCTGTTGTTAAGCGTCTCTTTAGTTCTTGAAATGCCTCTTCACATTTGTCTGACCACTCAAATTTAGTGGTTTTCTTCAACAGGTTGGTGAGTGGGGATGCAATCTTCGAAAAATCTTTCACGAACCTTCTATAATATCTTGCTAACCCCAAAAAACACCTTAGTTCTGTCATATTGGTGGGTTTAGGCCATTCAACTACCGCATTTATCTTCTGAGGATCCACTTTGATTCCTTCCTTCGTAACTACATGCCCCAAAAATGTCACTTCAGTTAGCCAAAACTCACACTTTTGCAGTTTGGTATACAACTGATGTTCTCTTAAGGTTTGTAATACAGTCCTTAAGTGATTCACATGCCCCTTCTTGTCCTCAGAGTATATCAGAATGTCACCTATGAAAACCACCACAAATTTTTCCAAATAAGGTCTGAAAACTCTATTCAGAAGATCCATGAATGCAGCAGGAGCATTAGTTAACCCAAAAGGCATTATAATAAACTCATAGGGGCCATATCTAGTTCTGAAGGCCATTTTAGGAATATCCTCTGGCTTAATTCTAAGCTGATGATAGCCAGATCTCAAATCAATCTTGGAAAATACCCCACCTCCTTATAACTGATCAAACAGATAATCTATCTGAGGCAGAGGATACTTGTTCTTAATGGTTATTTTTTTTAACTCTCGATAATCTATGCATAACCTTAAGGTTCCATCCTTTTTCTTCACGAACAACACTGGAGCTCCTATGGTGAAACACTTGGCCCGATAAATCCTTTTTATAATAACTCATCCAACTGGGCTTTTAACTCCGTGAGTTTAATTGGTGTCATCCTATATGGGGCTTTTGAGATAGATTGTGCACTAAGAATTAACTCAATCTCAAAATCAACTTCCCTTTGAGGAGGGAGGCCCAGTAACACCTCAGGGAAGACATCAGGAAATTCACAAACTACCGAAATATTTTCTATTTTTATCACCTCTTCTTTAACCTCAGTGGCATAACACAAGTATCCTATGCATCCCTGTCCTAGCATCTTGCTTGCCTTCATGATTGAAATTATAGAATACTCCTTCTTGAATCTTTCCCCATAAAAACATACTTCCCACCTTCTGCGTCCCTTAAAGTGACCTTAAGGTCCTTACAATCTATGTTCACCCCATAAACAGTCAACTAGTCCATTCCCAAGATTATATCAAATTCTGACATATCAAATTAAATCAAGTCTTCAGGGAACTCATGCTCAGCTATTACAATAGGAACATGCTTGTAAAGGACAAGACATTCTATCACTTGCCCATTTGGCAAACCAATTCTATAGTTCGTCTGCTCTTTATTTTGTTTTAAATTCAATTGTAAGGCAGCTTGAGTGGATATAAATGAATGAGTTGCCCCCGAGTCAAATAAAATACAAAATGGTTTTGAATTTAAAAAGAGAGTTCCAATGACAACTGTACCAGAAACCGTAACTTCCTTTTTGCTTATTATATAGGCTCGTCCTACCGTTGGGGGCTTCGAGGGTAGGTTTCCTTAACGTGGGGGTGGTACAGGCTTTGTAACTCCCTTTTCCACAACCTTCTGTATTGTAGGACAATTAGCAATTGAATGTTCTAGGCTTCCGCACCACATACACTTGTTAGTACCCACACAGCACTCAGCTGTAGTATGGTTTGTTCGCCCACACCTAGCACAAGGCTCCTTTGATGTCACTGGACGACTTTTGTCATAGCCAGTAGCGGGTTTCTTCTGTGCAACACTCTCGCTTGACGTACCGCGATCATTCCAATCCTCTTCTGGTTTCCTGGATTCAAAACCCTTAACTCACCCTTCACTCTCTCCACCTCAGCAACTCTTTCGTACAGCTCTTGATAAGTTTGAATTGGCTAGCCTGCCAATTGATTTCGAATATAAAAGGCTAACCCTTCCTCAAACCTTCTCATTTTCAACCTTTCGGTTGCCACAAAATCTGGAGCGAATCTTGATAACTCCAAAGACATACGGGCATATTGCATTACTGTCATGTTCCCACTCATCTTTAACTCCATGAATTCTTCCTCCTTTTGTCGTTAGACTATGAATGGATAGAACTTAGCCCTAAGTTCCTGAAGAAACTTAGCCCAAGTGAGTTCGGGTCCCTGTAATTTATATTTCACAGTACTCCACTAGATGTCTACTTCACCAGTCAAATAGAAAGTTCCTATATTTACCTTTTTCTCTTCAGGCACCTCCACTACTGCAAATATCTCCACTCCCCCAATCCAGTCCTCCAACTCTACAGGGTCAAGGTTTCCATCATAAAACTTAGGGTTGCATCGAGCGACCCTATCAGCTAATTTGTCAGACTTTGAAGAGTTTTCTGGAGGTACAGGGGTGTAGGGGATGCAGGAGGGATCCTTTTTCTCAGCTCAATTACTGGAATCTTCCAATAATTCGGGTTTTCCACACTACTAAACACTTCCAAGGCCACTGTTGGGTCTCCAGTAGGGTCCTGCTGGGGGTCCTCATTTACCTGGTCACTGGAACCTTGGGGTTCGTCTTCATTGCTATTCTGATTGTTGTTCACAAGCTCTGACATACTGTAATACTAAACCACGTAAGCAACACTTATTATCTCAATTTGCATAACATTATAATAAAGCAGCAATCATTCAGAATCACAATTCAATTTACCTCAAACAGTACCTTTATTGCTTACATATGTACATATATATACATCTAGAAAGTTCATACAAGGTCAAAAGAATATTATAATACTTCATGATAACCTTCCCCACCTCCTAACTGAGGCTTCTAACCTAGTCACTAACCTAACTGAGGTTGCCTTACTGAGTCAGATCCACCCCAAACCCAAAAAGAAAGGCGGACCACCTAATCACAGCTGGTTAAGTTGGCCTACCCATCTACATTATATATACATGCCATGAGCAAAAGAATGTCATAGTATACTAGCCGCACTAGACCAAAAAAATTACCAAAACAGGCCTAACCATTAAACAAAAGTAAGGTCACCCCTAACAATCCCGAGAGGGATCGTAATCCGGGTCAGAGAAATCATCATCTTCCTCCCCTGAGTTAAAATCATACATCTCGGAGTCCTCATCCTCAGGATCACTCTCGTGACCCACTGCCTCTTCCTCTAAAGGCTTATTCTCTCCCACTTCCTCCTCAGGCTCCTGCTCATCCTGGTCAAGCTCCATCTCACCCTCATCAGAGCTCACCTCTATGATCTCTTGAGAGCTCGGTACATCCTCGATTATATGAACCTCAACCTCTAAGCCAGCTTGTGGAGAAGCAAGTGGCGGCTGAACTGGAGGCTGCAAGGGCGGTGGCCCCTGAGCCGGTGGGGGTGGGCGTGGAACAATAGGTGGATGCACGTCCAGTGCAGGAAAGATGCATGGAAGAATGTCATAAGAAATGCCCCGCAACTCAATCTCCTCTCGAAGTGATAGCTCTCTCGTAATCACATACCAAGCCCCTAGGATCTGGAATCTCTCTGCATCAGGCCCTACATCTCCAGTAACCATAAAGTCATGGTATCGCAATCTGAACTTGTGCCAGGGTGCAACGAGGGGTAGGGACCATAATAGTCTACGTGCACGGGCCAACATATCGTGCAATTCAAAAAGTGGGTCCTCCTACATATGGGTCGCCATGGCCGCATGCAGGATAGAGATATGAGCCGCCACTGAAGTCTGTGGTGCCATGTGAATGTTATACGGGCCCACAGGCACTCATAGATGAGCCATCTAAATATGAAAATGACAGGAAGAGGGTATAAGTCACATTTACTCATAAATTTCCCTTAAAAAAACTCAATTTACTTATGGTCACAAACACATACATCCTAGTTTTCGAGCATCTTATGCTCACAGTGATTTGCAAACCTGGTTCTGATACCACAACTGTAGCGCCCTTAATTTCTAATGCAGAATTGGTCTAACCTAATTATTCATAAATTATTGATTAGCAATGGAAGTCTTTTGGTTGAAGGCATTACCGCCATTCTGTAAT
>JAKOGI010000837.1:190000-272500 GCA_029747015.1 Carnegiea gigantea | reverse complement strand
TTGGGAAAAATGAACCAAAAACAGGATATGAGCTTAGTCAAAATCGGGGTTTATCAAGTCCCCTATGCTTAGCTCTTGCTTGTCCTCATGGAAGCTTATCTTGACACTGCACAAATGCAGAAATTGATCCCTCAAGCACCATTCTTAGGCATGGTGATAAAGGCCAACCAACTAGCAAGGTCACACAATCAAGAGGTGATAAAGATGAGGTGAGGAAGCAAAATTGACATGATACTTCTTAAGGATCACCTCGCCTATGAGGGCATACCAAGCCTAAATGAGATCCTTAAGGCAAGAAAGGAGGTGGTTTGTTAATGGTAGGCAAAAGAGACCGGAGAGAGCCTTGCTTTATGGTCAAGTGGTACTCTCCTCTCTAAGGGTTTAAATGCATTCATGTTTACTCTCATTACTCAACGAATCACACAAAAACCATAGGCTTGGAGGAGTCCTCATCCTTCATCACTCGGGGCAAAAATGCACGTACTTTGATCAAGAGGGCTTTGAAAAGGGGTACAGCGAGGCTCTTTGGTAATGCTGAGAAAGGGAAGATCTTTTTGGATAAGTGGAGCTAAATAGCCTGAGGCTAGGGAGCAAGAGCACTTTCCACAATAAGGAGATAGAAACAAAACTCTACTTCACACCCACAACCCACTTTGAACAACTCAAGAATTGAGCCGATTCGATTTGGAATGAAAGCCATTTTGCTAAGCACCTTATTTGCAAAAGTTTTCTCTTATCTTTTTTTTTTCTGCTTTTTTTTGGGTATAAAAGGAGGCTTGCTGTTGTATTTCCCTCATTTTTTTTGGTGAGTTATTATATTTAGTTTTGATGATGACAAATCCAAGTGTAAAAATTTGTCCAAGTAATGTTGCTCCAAACACGATCTCCAAACAGGCCTAACTGGTGTTTGTGATCTTTATTTTATTAACTGGTTTGCTACATGTGAGAACAAGTCTTCAAAACAGGTTTTACTTGGTGATTCTATATTAAGTCAAGAACACCACCTCGACAGTTGATTGTAAGGCATGTTCCTGAACTCTAGCAATGCAAAGAACAACCCCAGCAAACAAGGTGGCCTTGGTGTTCACAGCAGCTCTACAAATCTTGGACAAGATGACTGGTTCAAAACAAGAAGTCTTGGGTATATAGGTTTTATTTATTTAGACTCTTGTTAATATGCCAATATTGAAAACGTCATTTTAAACACCTCTTGAATCGGTATTTGCGCTAAGTGCTTCAGAACACCAGTTGCGAACAACCCTGCAAACAGGGTGCCTAGGGTGTTTCTGAACTGAAGTGGCCATACCCGGTTATCTTTGAAAATTCATTTCGGTTGGCCAAGATCTCCAGAATACTTTCTTTAAATTCCAAAATTGCTATTTTTCTGGAAAGGATATTTCTTGAAAATATTATGGGAGATTTGCGAAAATAGGTTTTGGGAGAATTGCCAAAACTAAAAGATTCCCTTTGCCTATATTTTCGGATATGATAAAATTTCAAAAGCTGAAGATTTCTGGTTGTCATTTGAATCTTCTTCACGGCTATGGGAAGATAAGGGTTATCTCTTAAGATAACAAATCCCTTATATTTTGGGAAAAATTTATCACTAGCCGTTGGGGAGTATTTCTTGCTTGAAAATCGTTTTCCCTACTTAGCTGATTCTTTCACCTCTCCTTGTTTTTGACCGTTGGATTTTGTGTTTAAAATCTCAGCATTTCACTCCCATTTGTATAGAGGAGAAAAGACGAGAAACATACACAACATACGCAAAAAAGGGAAAATTTCAAAAGTGGTTTTTCTAGTGAGAAGAATTTTTCGAGTTACGCTTGAGAAAAGAAAAACCGAGACAAGTTGTGTTTAAACTGAGCTTTCAAGATATTGGCATACTAGGACCTCATTGTACCTTACATCTGCTTAAATCAGAAGCACCCCCGTAAGGTGTTTTGTAACCCTGATCTTGGATCAGAAAAGTGAGTGAGTGGTCCTCAGTCGTGTGGACTTTGGACGTGTCCAATCTGGTGAGATTTGGACGTGGTGCAACCCTTCTTAGAGAAGAAGGTTACGTGGTTGCAAGTTGTAACAAGGTGTGTTACATTTGTAACGTGTGAAGCCCGTTAGTGAAAGTGGTTAAATCCTACACGAGGTAGGTCGTGGTTTTTCACACCTCAGTTGGGCTAGAGGTGTTTTCCACGTAAAAATTGTGTGTGTGCTTTATTTTCGCATTTATCTTGGTGATTTTCGCATTTGCAATATTTGAGAACACCCCCTGCAAACAAGTCACTAGGGTGTTTGTCATCTGAGAATAACCTCTGTGAGGGTGTTTGTTATTTACAACGCGAAAATCAGACACCACAATTCACCCCCCTCTTGTGGTTGTATACTCACGAATTTAACAAGTGGTATCAGAGCGGGTTCTCTACAAAAGGTTAACACCTTGAGAGATTCTGAAGATGAGTACTCCACAAGGAATTCTTGAAGGACAATCCATTACTCGCCCTCCTTACTTCAATGGCCAACACTATAGTTGGTGGAAGAATAGGATGGAGAACTATATACAAGCCGAAGACTATGAGTTATGGATGCTCATCAAGAACGGGCCTTTTGTTCCCATAAAAACCCTTCCTGAAGGAAAAACAGCTCCCAAAGAACCTCATGAGTTTGATGCCGAGGACTATAAAAAGATGGAGAAAAATGCCAAGGCCAAAAAGCTTCTATATTTTGGCCTAGGACCCGATGAATACACTCGCATCTCTGAGTATGAATCAGCCCAAGCTATCTGGAACGCCCTGCAAGTTGCTCATGAAGGTACGAGTCAGGTTAAACAATCTAGAATTGAGCTACTTATGCGACAATATGAGTTGTTTGATATGGGTGATCGTGAGACTGTGATGGATATGTATACACGGTTTACCCACATCACGAACGAGTTAAAATCCCTGGGAAGATCTTTCACCACTGAAGAGTTGGTGAGGAAAATCCTCAGAATTTTACCTCGTACGTGGGAGGCCAAAGTAACAGCCATCCAAGAGGCTAAAGACATGAACAAGATCACCCTCGACGAGTTGATTGGTAATCTCCAGACCTATGAACTCCGAAAGAACTCACAGCAAAGAGAGGAGCAAAAGAAGGATCGTGGGCTTGCCTTGAAAGCACATGAGGACACTGACTCTGACCTTGAAGATGAAGATATGGCTCTAATGTCCAGAAAATTCAAGAAATTCTTCAAAAAGGTCAAGGAGAACAACAAAAGAAAAGACTTCAGTAAGTCCAGAAACACCCCCAAAGAACAGCTCACAGGGTGTTTCAAGTGCGGCAAACCAGATCACTTAGTCAAAAATTGCCCTCTGCTTCGAGAAGATCAGATGCCCGAACACCCTCGAAAACAGGGTCGAAAACACCCTGTAAACAATCTGGGCAAGCGATTCTCGAAAGCTATGCTGGCTGCTTGGGGAGATTCCTCTGAGGATGAAGGAGAATCTGAAGCTGAAGAAGGGGTCGTAGCACTTATGGCACAAAGTGATTCAGATTCAGATGATGAATCAACAATCAGCTTCTCAGATCTCAAGAACAAGGTACATGGTCTTAACAAAGCCACTTTAGAAGAACTTCTATATAATTTGATAGACACCTGTGCTGATCTAAAAAGAGAAGTTCGTGACCTAGAGCTTGAAAATGAAATTCTCAAAAATGAAAAACTTGGTTTACATGAGAATATTAACGTGCTTAGAGAAGACCTCTTTCTAAAAGAAGGCGATTATACACAAGTAGAGAAAAAAACTCTTTGAAGTGGAAGAAATAGTTGAATCCCTGCTAAATGAAAAGCAGAGCTTGAATGCCACCATAGAAAAATTAGAAACTGATCTTGCCACAAACAAACGCTAGAACAAATCTTCACAAGCCCTTGATTGGTTAAACACTCATCACAGTAGAAACAAAAAGGGACTTGGTTACAAGCATAAACGGACCGTTTACCCAATACATAGAAAGTATGTGGGATTACCTGAAAACATCGTTTGCTTTCATTGTGGTAAAACGGGTCATTATAGATACACTTGCCCTTTAAGAAAACATGCCAATGAAAAGAATGAAAGGTATGTGAAACAAATCTGGATTAGAAAAGATGAGCTTTACATGTCTAAAAGAATGGGACCCAAGTGGATTTGGGTTCCCAAAACTAACCCGTGATTTGTTTTGCAGGCTGAAGTGAGAGAGAACAACCTTACGAACAACCCCACTAACACCCTTGAAAACAGGCAGTTGTGGTTTGTTGATAGTGGGTGTTCACGACACATGACTGGTGAAAGATCAAATTTTCTCTCACTTACAGCTTTGAATGGTGGGAGTGTAGCATTTGGAAACGGCAAGTCTGGGACAATTGTCGGTATAGGTAATATTGGTAAAACTCTCTCCCACTCAATTGATAATGTGCACTTAGTTGATGGGTTAAAACACAATTTGCTAAGTGTGTCCCAACTGTGTGACAAGAACAACCTAGTACTGTTTTCAAAAACACGTTGCTTGGTTGTGAATGACGACACAGGAGATGTTGTGTTGAGGGGGAAGCGATGTTAAAATGTTTATAAAGTTTGTATTTCCACTCTTCCCCAAAATAATCTGACTTGTTTAAATGCATTAAATGATGATATAATGCTATGGCACAAGAGACTAGGTCATGCAAGCCTGTCCTTGTTAAACAAACTTGTTTCCAAAGATTTGGTTGTGGGACTACCTTCCATCAAGTATAATGATGACAAGGTATGTGAAGCTTGTGCAAAAGGAAAACAAGTCAGATCTTCTTTAAAATCTAAAAAGTGTGTAAGCACTACCCGACCTCTTCAATTATTGTATATTGATCTATGTGGTCCCATGAGGATAGCTAGTAGAGGAGGGAAGAGGTATGTGCTCGTAATTGTGGATGATTACTCTCGATTTACTTGGACTTTATTCTTGACATCCAAGAATGAAACCTTTGAGAAGTTTATTGCCCTTCTCAAAAGGATTGAAAAGAAAGTAGGACACTCATTGGTAAGCTTGAGGTCTGATCATGGTACTGAATTTGAAAATGCAAGTTTTACAAACTTTTGTAATGAACATGGTGTTGATCATAACTTCTCAGCCCCGAGAACACCCCAGCAGAATGGGGTGGTTGAACGAAAAAATCGTACCCTAGAAGACATGACTAGAACAATGCTTATTGCTAGTGGTCTTCCTAAGAACTTTTGGGCAGAAGCCTTGAACACATCATGTTACATTATAAATAGATGCATGATTAGACCCATTTTGAACAAAACTCCTTATGAACTTCTCAAAGGCAGAAAACCCAACGTTATGCATCTAAGAACATTTGGTTGTAGATGTTTCGTGCGTAACAATGGGAATGATGCCTTAGGAAAGTTTGATCCAAGGAGTGATGAGGTAATATTTCTTGGTTATTCCTCTCACAGTAAGGCATACAAAGTTTTTAACAAAAGAACCTTGTGTGTTGAGAAAAGTGTGCATGTGTTTTTTTGATGAATCTAACTCTTTGAATGAGAGTGATGCACAGGATGAAGAGTTTGAATTAGGTCTTGTCCAAAAGGAATCGTTGAACCAAGAAAAACAAGGTGAGAACACCCTGAAGAAAACAGGTACAGAAGCTGTTCCTCAAAATGGAAGGTAAGGTCAGAACCAAACAGGGGGAAACACCGTTAAACCATGTTCGGAACCATGCTCTTCAGGAACAAGCTTGCAAACAGGTGCAGAAACAGGATCAGGAGGTGTTCTTGAGCCTGATCCTACACACATTTCAGTTAGAACAGAGCATGTGTCTGTGGATCCACTTAATCTAAGACCATGGAAGCACCATAGTTCGCACCCTCTTCTTCAAATCTTATCAGATATTAATACTGGAGTGCAAACTAGATCTAAACTTAAGAATTTTTGTGCTTTCTATGCTTTTCTTTCTAACATTAAGCCAAAAAGTATGAATGAAGCTCTTGCAGATTCAGATTGGATCACGACTATGCAAGAAGAGCTTCATCAATTTGAAAGAAATAAAGTGTGGCGCCTTGTACCAAGACCGGCTGAGAGAAAAATCATTGGAACCAAGTGGGTGTTTCGAAACAAACTGGATGAGTCAGAAACAGTCACTAGGAACAAGGCACAGCTGGTTGTTCAAGGGTATAATCAAGAAGAAGGGATCGATTATGAAGAAACCTTTGCATCAGTTGCTAGAATTGAGGCTATTCGAATCTTAATAGCCTTTGCAGCTCATATGGAAATCAAGCTATATCAAATGGATGTGAAAAGTGCATTCCTCAACGGATACCTTAAAGAAGAGGTGTATGTTAAACAACCCCCTGGTTTTGAAAATGGTGATTTTCCAAATCATGTTTTTAAACTTGACAAAGCACTTTATGGTTTAAAACAAGCTCCAAGAGCTTGGTATGAACGGTTGTCAAGCTTTTTACTTGAAAATGATTTTAGAAGAGGCAAGGTAGACAATACCTTGTTTCTAAAATCTAAGAGGGAACATTTATTGATTGTCCAAATATATGTTGATGACATTATATTTGGTGCAACTCATCATGATTTATGCAATGAATTTTCGAATATGATGAGGAGTGAGTTTGAGATGAGCATGATGGGTGAGCTTAACTTTTTCTTAGGCTTATAAATCAAGCAAACTCCAAACGGCACCATGATCCATCAACAAAAGTATATCAATGAGCTACTTAAGCGTTTTGGGATGGAGTCGGCCAAACCCATAGACACTCCTATTCCTCCTTCAACCAAGTTGGTTATGGATGATGGGAGTCCCTCAGTTGAGGAGAAACTCTATAGGGGCATGATTGGGTCACTCCTATACCTAACCGCTAGTAGACCGGATATTGTTTTTAGTGTTGGTTTATGTGCCCGTTTTCAGTCTAATCCTAAGGAAACTCATCTTAAGGCTGTTAAACGGATACTGAGATATTTGAAACATACACCCAATTTAGCTTTATGGTATCCTAGAGGTTGCAATCTTGATCTTGTTGGATATGCTGACGCTGACTATGCAGGATTCCTAGTTGATAGAAAGAGTACCTCAGGTATGGCTTACTTTCTTGGACCTTGTTTGGTATCTTGGGCTACAAAGAAGCAACATTCAGTTGCCATGTCCACAGCAGAAGCTGAATATGTTGCAGCAGCTTCATGTTGTGCTCAACTGTTGCGGATAAGACAACAGCTTAAGGACTTTTGTGTTGACACTGGATGCATTCCTATTTTTTGTGATAATACTAGCGCTATTAACATTGCCAAAAACCCATGTCAACACAAAAGGACAAAACATATTGACATTCGACATCATTTCTTAAGAGATAATGTGGAAAAAGGCTTTATTTCAATAAATTTTTGCTCCACTGAAAATCAAATTGCTGATATATTCACTAAAGCACTGAGTAGAGACCAATTCGAGAGAAACAGACTGGAATTGGGGTTGGTGAAAACACCCTGAGAACACCTGTTCTCAGAGTTAGACCAAGCTGACAAAAACACCTTATAATACCTGTTCTATCCCCTTGTTTGCAATTCTTGTTATCAAAACAGTGGTCTATGCTTAACGAATATGTGTAGTCTTGTGTGCTACTATGATTATATGTGAAGACTGCTGCCTTAGGAGATGGAGAAAGAGTATTCATGACAGACCATGGAATGAGAGAAGCATGTTCAAGAACAGGCGGCTCGAACAGGTATGCCTTAATTGTCATTAACGTATGCTGCCTGCTTAAATTCTAGGTGTTCCCTAGGTGGCCCTTCATAACGGGTAGGGAGTTTAAAAAACCCCCCTTGCGTGCGTCTGTCTTCCCCGTCTTGCTCTCTCCTCTGTTCTTACTTTCAAACCCTAGCAAAACCCTCAAAACCCGAAATTCTTCCTTGCGATAATGGCTCCCAAAACTGATTCTTCATCAATCTCTGAGAGTAACAACATGATTATACCCTCGATTCCGGCTCCTCCTCGCCCAATTATCCACACAATATTCGGGTATCTCAATCGGTTAAACCTCAAAAGTATTGGGCTTGAGTTGAATGATATTCCCTACTCCTTCGGTTGGAAATTAGTGGTGTATGTGGGAACAATCCCTTGTCCCATTTCTTCTGAAGCTGTTGCTGGTTCTTCGGGTTTCCAAGACCAATTCTTGGAGAACCCAGAAACCCTCTTTGGGGATTTTGAACCCTGTTCTTCTGCGCTATTCCCAGAAACAACTCAAAGAACAGGGGATGCGTTCTTCGATGATCTGTTCATGGATCTGAAGGAGGACTCTGGTGAGAAAACAGAAGATAGTCCTGTCCAAGGGGATGACTCTGTTCCTCTAGTCTCTCAAACTGGAGAGAAGAGAAAAAGGGTGAAGATGGTGGCTAGGCGCACCCGAACGCCAAGAACACGACCACCACCAAGGTCTCGCCCCTCTCTAACTCCCTCTTCTCCTTCTTCTAAACCTTCTCGCAAATCTGCAAGAATTGCTTTCAGATCGACCCCCAGATCCTCCAAACCTTCTGTTCCAGTTATTGAGGAGATTTCCTCTTCCTCCTCGAGCTTTTCTGGTTCTGATTCCGAGGATCCCTCCTTCAAACAAGGGACCCCCGTGTTCTCAGAATCCTCTGATGAACAAAACCCTTCAAAACCAATCACCACTTCTTCTAAACCTTCAGCCTCAAAAACACCCCTCAAGAGGAAACCAAAAACAACCCCTCTTTCCAAAACTGCATCCCCGGCTCCTCAAATCAAAAAGACCAAATTGTCCACTCCCTCTCCCCTGTCTGAGAAACACGCGCAATTCCTCCGGCGCAATGTTGTAAGGGGGAAGGTAGTGAACATACCCTTCCTTGAGGAACTTGGGCTGGGGGTGTTCTTGACCAAGCTTCGAGCCCAAGGCTGGCTTGAGTTGTTTGCAAACACCCAGCAAGGGTGTTCTGTGCCCGAGTTGGCTGACTTCTATGCCAACTGCTCTGTCACAAATGGGGTGATGACAAGTGCTGTCAATGAGTGGCATTTCTCCTTCGATGCAGCCACTCTTGGTGACATTCTGGGCATCCCTTCCCGTGGATTTGCTGTGTATGTGAGGGAGGACAAAACTGTCCTAGAGACAGCCAGGCTCCTGGAAATATCCAAGCGGGTTAGCCAGAAACAGAGCCTGAGAACACCCTCCTCTGTAAAAAAGGGTGATCTGATCCCTCTTCACCAACTACTTTTCATGTTCGTCATTAAGAACGTGATTCCAAGGGGTCAAGGGAGAAACTCAGCAGACCTTTTTGATCAGTGCCTGGTCGACTTCTTGGATAGGGAGGAACCCATAAATCTTCCTGCTATCATGATTCGCCACATTAGGCGAATTGCGAACACCACTCGAAACCATGATCTCGGGTATGGGTTCTTGCTGACCAAGGTGTTTGAGCACTTTGGTATTGAGCTTAAACGGAGAGTGCCAGCTCAACTGATTGATGAAATTGGCGTTGACACCCTAATGGGGTGTGACTTTGACGTTGGCCATGGGTCAACTCACAAACAGGGTCTTCGACCACCTCGACCTCCTGTTTCTGAGAAACCCAGTCCCACCGTTGAAGCTGTTCTTGAGGATAATGCACGCCTCAAAGAAGAGCTTTCTGCTGTGAAGTCTGCTCTTGAAGCAGAGAAGGCCATCTCAGCTAAACGCCACGAAGAACTCCTTGCACTCCTCTCTGATCTCGCTCCCAGTATTCCTCCACTGCAATCAAGACCACACCCTACCCCTTGATTGTATAGATTGTTCTCTCGCTCTCCTCTCCTCCCCTTGTTGTTTTTCTTTGGCATTGCACTTGGCATTGTTCTCTGCGTGCTTACCTGTCGTAACTGTTTTGCAACCACCCGTTACTTTTTTCTTTCAATGCTGTTCTTGCTTTTTAATGATGCCAAAAGGGGGAAGACGAACCATTACTTGACAAATATTGACCCTCTTTCAATTTGGAACACTCGGACCTTAGTGGATAACCAAATCAATCAGCATACATGGTTCTCAAATTTGTTTTTAATATTTGTCAATATGGTCACTTGGTTTGTCATCATCAAAAAGGGGGAATTTGTTGAGTTATTATATTTAGTTTTGATGATGACAAATCCAAGTGTAAAAATTTGTCCAAGTAATGTTGCTTCAAACACAATCTCCAAACAGGCCTAACTGGTGTTTGTGATCTTTATTGTATTAGCTGGTTTGCTACATGTGAGAACAAGTCTTCAAAGCAGTTTTACTTGGTGATTCTATATTAAGTTAAGAACACCACCTCGACAGTTGATTGTAAGGCATGTTCCTGAACTCTAGCAATGCAAAGAACAACCCCAGCAAACAAGGTGGCCTTGATGTTCATAGCAGCTCTACAAATCTTGGACAAGATGACTGGTTCAAAACAAGAAGTCTTGGGTATATAGGTTTTATTTATTTAGACTCTTGTTAATATGCCAATATTGAAAACGTCATTTTAAACACCTCTTGAATCGGTTTTTGCGCTAAGTGCTTCAGAACACCAGTTGCGAACAACCCTGCAAACAGGATGCCTAGGGTGTTTCGGAACTGAAGTGGTCATACCCGGTTATCTTTGAAAATTCATTTCGGTTGGCCAAGATCTCCATAATACTTTCCTTAAATTCCAAAATTGCTATTTTTCTGGAAAGGATATTTCTTGAAAATATTATGGGAGATTTGCGAAAATAGGTTTTGGGAGAATTGCCAAAACTAAAAGATTCCCTTTGCCTATATTTTCGGATATGATAAAATTTCAAAAGTTGAAGATTTCTGGTTGTCATTTGAATCTTCTTCACGGCTATGGGAAGATAAGGGTTACCTCTTAAGATAACAAATCCCTTATATTTTGGGAAAAATTTATCACTAGCCGTTGGGGAGTATTTCTTGCTTGAAAATCGTTTTTCCTACTTAGCTGATTCTTTCACCTCTCCTTGTTTTTGACCGTTGGATTTTGTGTTTAAAATCTCAGCATTTCACTCCCATTTGTATAGAGGAGAAAAGACGAGAAACATACACAACATACGCAAAAAAGGAAAAATTTCAAAAGTGGTTTTTCTAGTGAGAAGAATTTTTCGAGTTACGCTTGAGAAAAGAAAAACCGAGACAAGTTGTGTTTAAACAGAGCTTTCAAGATATTGGCATACTAGGACCTCATTGTACCTTACATCTGCTTAAATCAGAAGCACCCCCGTAAGGTGTTTTGTAACCCTGATCTTGGATCAGAAAAGTGAGTGAGTGGTCTCAGTCGTGTGGACTTTGGACATATCCAATATGGTGAGATTTGGACGTGGTGTAACCCTTCTTAGAGAAGAAGGTTACATGGTTGCAAGTTGTAATAAGGTGTGTTACATTTGTAACGTGTGAAGCCCGTTAGTGAAAGTGGTTAAATCCTACACGAGGTAGGTCGTGGTTTTTCACACCTCAGTTGGGCTAGAGGTGTTTTCCACGTAAAAATTGTGTGTGCTTTATTTTCCGCATTTATCTTGGTGATTTTCGCATTTGCAATATTTGAGAACACCCCCTGCAAACAAGTCACTAGGGTGTTTGTCATCTGAGAATAACCTCTGTGAGGGTGTTTGTTATTTACAACGCGAAAATCAGACACCACAATTCACCCCCCCTCTTGTGGTTGTATACTCACGAATTTAACACTTTTGTTTTCTTTCCCTTTTTTTCAAGCAAGCTCAAATGAAGGGACTTAATGATAGGCACTTAGTTAAGGACATTCTGGCTTCTCTTTCTTTCTCTTTTCAAACACAAATTTCCACAACATACACCCAATGATGATCCAACTCAAAAGCAAACCCCATAATTATGAAAGTGTTGCTCCACTAATCTCAAAGGCATGAGGGTAGGGCGAGATGAGTATGAGAACAACAAAGGCAGATAAGGCACAATACGGGTGAGCCAAAGGGTCTAAACATTATTTAGGTGGCTTTTTAGGCTATGTGGCTAAAACAGTAAGGATTGTCTCAATCATATCAAATGGTGTGTATTGCCTAATGTGATTTTGGAAAGGAACTAAGCCAAGTTCTAGCATTGCAATCAAGGGTGAGCCACACAAGAAGAAACGAAAGAACCACTAAAGATGAGGGGTCACATGAAGGCTCAAAAACTCATGAGTCAAGTCACTCTGGTGACAACTATTTGCCTTATGAGTCAATCATTAGCTAAACCGCTCTAAATTAAGATCAAAAAAGCCTCAAAAGCAAAGACATGCACATATAGGAAAATAATTACCACAGGAGGTCACACTACCATGCTCCAACAACCAAAACCAAAGCCACCACCCAAGTGTGCAACCAAGCCAATCAATCAATAATATACACTGTGTATTCACATCATAGAAAGGTTTTTTTTCAAATTTGTTTAAATTTAAGATTTTTTTTTCCAAAGCAAAGGGAGATCAACACGAATGAAAATGCAGAGTAGGTTAAGAGATGTACTTTACAAGCTCAATGTTGCCCTTTTCGACACTGCTTCTCACGATCAGAAAAAGAAAAACTATATATACACAATGCTAAAGAAGAATTTACATGCTCTAAACTACATGCTTTAGTTATACAATGCCTACATGTGTAATGATTCCTAAAAATGCAGCTAAATGAGTTACCTATTCTATATGAACACCTCTCAATTTTTTCCATTCACCAATCATACCACCAAGTCAAACCCACTAACACCTCAATCAAATCAGCAAAGTCCCAAGAATTACCCCCATGATAATAAGACAACCCATTTCAAGGCTCTCTCGCACCATAAGATCCCCCTAACATATGAGCTTACGAGCTTACCCCTCCATACTTAGGATATGCATTGTCCCCAATGTATAATCATGTAAAGAGTGCAAAGGGTAGGGAAGGGGGGAACTTACAAAGCATCAATAGGGGCCGGGGGGCCGCTAGGTCTCCAATCGGGTAGGGAGTAGGGCCAACCATGGTGCTTATATGCTTAGTAAACATTAGGCTCCAAGTTCTGTTGCCGATGATTAAACTCCATTTGCTGGTAGAGCAACTCTTGTTGGGCTTAAGCATGTTGTTGTTGACACTCATCAATTGCATCGAGCCTCAAGTTGAGGCTAGAGAAGTGGTCATCCAAGTATTGGTAGAAATGGGCTTCATTAAAGCCTGAAGAGCCTGCGGCACCATGGCTCCTAGTCGTGGGGGGTTTAAGCATCTCCTTGGGTGGAGTAGACCCCGAACATCTGGCACTTCCCTCTCCTTCACTGGCATACCCTCCTGAAGGTGAAGAGGCATCCTCATCCGTATCCATATCGATATCATCATCATACACCCAATTAGAGGGATCGGAGCAAGTGGTTTTAGACGGGTTTGTGAGTTGAAAGAGAAGTCGACCATGGTGGTTGACAAAGACATGTTCACCCTCCATTTTGAACATCTCCATGTTAACACAAACGACTAAATCTAGCCGTCCCTGATATAACAATAGTGTCAATTTTCTTATGAGAGGCTCCAAACCCTAAGCATATGTAATAGCTAAAATAATGGCCCCGCAAGCAATAGGGGACTTAGGAGAGGAAGTTTGAGAGACCAACTGATGAAGAATGAAAGCTGTCGTATCAAAACTCTCATCATTGAGGATACACCATCAGAGAAAAACCAACCAATAGCAAAGAGACATAATGGAATTGATCTTCTTAGGCACGCATCTCCATATAATGCCATCTCCACAAGCCTTATACAAGCAAGGCTCCTCTCAAAAGTATGATTTGGCTTGGTGGAAAAATTGCTTCTTTTAATGGTAGTTTATATCCGGTGGTACAACCCACATGCCAAATAATTGACCAAGTCGGCATACTAAGGGACATACAACGTTGCAAGGGTAAATAAGTGATCAACCAGAAAAGAGTCGTTGATTGGTAAGTCACGCTCCCATCCATACCTTAAGGATGTAAGTAATCCATAGAGGTGATCCGCCGCCACATTCTGGGTGCCCTTCTTATCCCGGATTTCGAGTGGAAACTCTTGAAGGAGGAGTACACATCGAATTAGTCGAGGCTTGGAGTCTGCTTTATCTAGAAGATGCTCAAGGGTGGCGTGATCGGTGTACGCAATAACCTTGGATCACAAGAGACATGGTCAAAATTTCTCGATTATGTACACCGCCGCAAGCAAGTCTTTCTCGATGGTAGTGTAGTTTTGTTGAGCCTCATTAAGTGTTTTGCTAGCATAATATATAACATATGGCTTCTTCTATTTCTGTTGCCCCAAAACTGCCCCAACCGCATGATCACTAGCATCACGCATAATCTCGACAGGAAAACCCCAATCAGGCGGTTGGATGATGAGAGCAGTGATGAGGGCCTCCTTAATTTTCTAGAATGCTTTAAGACACTCGTTAGTAAAAACAAATGAGGTATCTCTAGTGAAAAGAAAAGTGAGAGGCTAAGCTATTTTAGAGAAATCCTTAATGAAATAGCGGTAGAAACCCGCATGTCCAAGGAAGCTTCTCACCCCTTTGACACAAATTAGGGGTGGCAAGCGCTCAATTAACTCTATCTTTATTTTATCAATCTCAATACACCTATGTGAAACCACATGCCCTAAAACTATACCTTCTTGTACCATAAAATGGCACTTTTCCCAATTGAGGACCAAGTTGACTTCCTCACATTTATGGAGGAATTTAGCCAAGTTCTCCAAGCACAAATCAAAAGTGCCTCCATAGACTGAGAAGTCATCCATAAAAACCTCCATTATCCTTTCAACAAAGTCGGAGAAAATAGCAAGCATACACCTTTGGGAGGTGGCCGGGGCATTGCATAACCCAAAGGACGGTATGCAAAAGTTCCGTGGGGGCATGTAAAAGTAGTTTTCTCTTCGTCACTTGGGTGGATGGGGATTTAGAAGAATCCCGAGTATCCATCCAAGTAACAAAAGAAAGAATTCCTGGCTAAGCATTCCAAAAATTTGGTTAATGAAGGAGAGGGGGAAATGGTCTTTCTAGGTGGGGTCATTAAGTTTCCTATAATCAATGCACATGCACTAACCCGTGACCATCCGAGTAGAGATAAGCTCATCTCGGTCATTCTTAACAACAGTCATACCCCCTTTCTTAGTAACTACTAGAACTGGGCTAACCAATCACTATCCGATATTGGATAGATGATTCTGGCATCAAGTAGCTTAACAACCTCTTTCTTAACGACCTCTTGCATCTTAGGATTCAAACGATGTTGAGGTTGTCTAGAGCGTCGATGCTCAACATCAAGAAGAATTTGATGCATGCAAAATGAGGGGCTAATCCTCTTGATATCATCAATGTTATAGCCAATGGCACCTCTATACTTTTAAAGCGCACACAATACTTTCCCAATTTGGGTGCCATTAAGCTTAGCACTAACAATGATGGGAACGGTATGATTGGGACTAAGAAATTCATACCATAGATGAGAAGGTAGGGGTTTCAACTCCAACTCAGGGGCACCCTTCTTATCTCCATTGGAGGATTGAACCTCCATATTAAGAACCTCCCTTAGTTGGTGTCTAGGGAGGTATGGTTAGGCCAAGTTGAACACCTTGGCATAGATTCCAATTTCTTCATCCGGGTAAGGGTCAACCCCATTGCCACAAACGCCGATCAAGCATGCCTCAAGAGGGTCCAAAGGAGGGCTAGGAGTTCTCATCTCAACAAGTGCTGCCTTTTCAAGCAAATTAAGACAGTAGCATGCATCCTCTATGGAGGGAAAAGCTATAGATTGTGAAAGATTAAATTCAAGCTACTCTTCACCAACTTGTAGGGAGAGCTTCCATTTTTAACGTCAATCATTGCATCGATTGTGGCTAGGAAAGGGCACCCTAGGATGATAGGTATTTGAGCGTCCTCCTCCATCTCTATGACAACGAAGTTATAGGGATGAAGAATTTCCCAACATTAAAAGGCATATCCTCTAGAACTCCAATGGGATACTTTAAGGAATGATCCGAAAGTTAGATTGAAATTGTGGTGGGCTTGAGTTCCCCCACTTGGAGCCTCTTGTATATTGAATGGGGCATAAGTCTTACACTTGCCTCAAGGTTACATAGGATCTAGCTTATGGTGATATCCCTACGGCACAAGGAATGGAGAAACTTCCCGGGTCTATGAGCTTAGGAGGGAGCTTGTGTTCCCCCACTTGGAGCTTGAGTTCCCTCACTTGGAGCCTCTTGTATATTGAATGGGGGCATAAGGCTTACACTTGCCCCAAGGTCACATAGGGTCCAGCTTATGGTGATATCCCCTACGGCACAAGGAATGGAGAAACTACCCGGGTCTATGAGCTTAGGAGGGAGCTTGTTTTAGACTCCTCTGTAAGGAAAACCATGACATTTTCTTGAAATTTTCTTCTATTGGAAAGCATCTCTTTTAGGAACAGGGCATCTCAGAGATGGCATCCAAGAATGGGATATTGATTTGCAACTTCTTGAACACCTCTAGAAATTTCCCAAACTTGGCCTTAAGTTTAGCCTTGGTAAGTCTTTGAGGGAAAGGAACCGAGGGACAATAGGGCTTAACTGGCCTAGGCTTTGTGGTCTCCTTATGCTTATCTTGTTCTTCACTTTTCGGGACCAAATCGTCAGTTTCTTCCAACATTTCCTTACCTATGTCTTTGACCAACCCTTCATCCACTTCCCCTTGAGGACCTTATTGTTCTTTAAGTTGCTTCCCACTCCTTAAGGTCATGATATTCATGTGCCCATTAGGGTTGGCCTTTCATTGGCCCGGTAGGGGCCCGGGAGGTCGGGATACGTGGCTCACTTGTTGGGCAACTTAAGCCAATTGAGTCTCCATCATCTTTCGGTGCGTAGATAAGCTCCCATACTTGGCATTCAGTTGGCTCATGGACTCACCAAAAGCCTCATTTGTCTTACTCTGAATTGGATGAACCTCTCCATCATGCTCTTCAAGTTGGACTTTTGACGTGAAGGTTGTGGAGGTTGAAATTGAGGGGCACGGTATTGAAAACCGGGAGGGTTATGATGATTTTGTGAGGGGTGGTAAGGAGGGGGATTTGGATTTTTGTAGGAAAGTCCGGGTGTTATCTCTAACCTGGATTAAAGTTATTGGAGTAGAGGCCATTTTGTGGTCTAGTATTGAGGTTATGGAGGGTATTGGCTCGTTCTTGAAATGAACGGCTAAGATGACACTCATTCCTATTATGCGCTCGAATTCCACACACTTCACAAACACAAGCTTGTCTAATTGACCTACTAGGGGTGCCACCATAAGAAAGAGTAGGTTAAAGTTGATCTATCTTTTGGAAAAATGCATTAACCTTACTTACAAGCGCAGTAAAGGCATCAACCTCATGTCTTCCTCCTCGTTTGGGGAGTCCCCTTTCATTTGCCTAATGGTAGTTCTTGGATGCCATGTCTTCAAGTGGTTGCTTGGCTACATTGATGGATTTAGCCATAAAAGCACCTCTAATGGCCACATCAATTGAGATCTTCATCGATTGTTGATAACTATTATAGAATGTTTGCACTAACAACCAATTAGGGATGCTATATGAGGCACTCCTGTTGGACCTCTTTGAACCACTCCTATGCTTCATAGAGAGAATTACCCTCTATTTGAGTGAATGAGGTGATATCATTTTGTAGCCTGGCGGTCTTCTTGGGAGGGAAATACTTGTATTTAAGAACGCTTTGGAGAGACCATCCCAAGTAGTTAACGAATTGGCATTCAAGTTTATAAGCCAAGACGAAGGGAATAGCCTCAATTGGATGGCATCGTTGGAGACCCCATTCACCTTGATAGTGTTACACTTCTCCAAGAAAGAGGCAATGTGGAAGTTTGGTTTCTTCATTGGGTACTCTCCAAATCGGTCTTGTTGAAAAAGGGTAATAAACGCCAGGTTGAACTAAAAATTGTTGGCCTCGACGGGAGGTCTCACGATGCTAGATGGAATGGCATTTGGATCTAACATCGCGAAATCGTTCAATGGTGCTATGGCGGGATCCATGCTAGCTTCTTGAGTTTGTCTTTCTTCCCTAGTTTGACTTCTTCCATGTCATTAGAGAGCCCACAGAGTAGCTTCAATCTCAGGATCAAATGGAATCAATCACACGAACCTTAGCTTCTCTTGTGCATGCCACAACAAGTATTACCAAAGGAGGTAAGCCCACTCAAGAAAGAATAACAACAAAGGAGCAAAATAAAAACAAAACTCTGGCCTCCAACTACACTTCAAGTTATGATACCTAAGGAATCTTGTTCCCTGGCTACGACGCCAAAAACTTGTTCGCTTAGAAATAAGCTTTAAATTTATACTGCAAGTGAATGGTTTATCGCCGCGTACTTGGGGTGTCGTCCACTAAGATTAAGATTTTAGGACACCTAACTTAGTCATTAGTTGAATCTAGAGAGGTGAAGAGTAAGTTTGAGGGTGAAAGAAATAAAGACTAGGCAAAATAGTAGTTTAAAATTTAATTGGGAGAAGAACTTGGGTTGGGGGATTAGTCGCTAGTGGCTACTTATTCATACTAAGCATGGATTCCCGAACTTGACTTAATCGACAAATGACCCATAAAGGGGGTGATTGGCTTGTTTAAGACTACCCAAACCTACTTTCAAAGAGTGAGGGTAACCATAATCACCAAGCCCACCTATTTTCATGGGGCCTTGAAGGTTAAGGTTGAATATAACCAACATGCATCTAACAAGGCCTTGGGTTATTTTCATACCCAAGACTTGTGCTCTCTTGTCCTATCCACAAAGGATAAATACCCATCTCTCAGTGTGATATTCACCTAAGTATTGGATGAAATGTCCTTTTGGGCATTTCATCGAACACTTGGAGGGTGGAGAATGACACCGCTAAATAACTTGGAAATTAAGGCAAAACAAGTTCACACCAAGTTTATTATGCAATCCTAGCTCCTAATCTCCAACCCAAGTTGACGAAACTACTCATTCTTCATCATCTCAACAATCCAACAATCACAACTAAGCATGATCAAATAAGCTAAACAAAACCAACTAAAAAGAAAAAGATAAAGAAAGAAGAATAAAATTAGATTAGTGGAACGGAGAATGAAAGTCTTCAAGATCTTCAATCAATGAAAACCCAAGAACCTAATCACTTGTAACCGCAAAAATTAAGCGTAGAAAGTGTTTAAAGTGCTTTTGTAAGAGAAAAATCAAGCATGCCCGTAATTAGGCAAAACGGGGTATTTATAGGCTAAATAAACTGGAAAAATGCGCTAGGGATCGCCCTGGAGACACCCTGGCCGTCGCCTAGCAGGCGTGTCTAATCACATGGCAATGGCCTACCTTTCGTGAAGACAACGGCTGTCGCCATCTTCAGGAAAACTGCAGGTAAGCGATGGCTTACCCATCGACTATGGGACGATTGTCGCCATCTCCTAGAAAACTACAGGTGAGCGACGGTGAGGCCGTCGACTGTGGGACCGCCGCTGCTTGTCCTTGTGCCTTGGAAACTTTATCCTTGCCTTGCTCACTTGCTGACCTCATTCCTTTTGGGTGATCATCCTTGCACTCGCCTTGCCTTTTTCCAGGTTTTAGATGCTGCTCTTCCTTGAATATCTTAAAATTACCTTCAAAAAGTCCAAAATGGGATTAAAATAAGGCAACGACGCTAGAAGAGGTATCATATGGTCAAATCCCTTTAAATCAAAAGAGAGTTAACGAAAATGAACAAAAAAGGGGGATATGAGCTTAGTCAAAATTAGGGTTTATCAAGCATGAAATGCATTCAATTTACCCAAATATCACCAAAATATTTCATGATCAAATTGAAGGAGATAGAAAATTGCCATTTGCTTTTTTAAAAAAAAAAATTCAAGTTCTTGAATTGTTAGGGGTTTTTGTAATTTTTCCAATTATTTTTCAATTTTTGACATTTCTAATTTTTTTGAATTTTTCTAAGAAATGAACTAAATTTATCATTACTAAAAACGAAGTAAAGAAAGCGAAATAAAACATGTACAACAATAAGAAAGTAACAAAAACAAATATGTGACCTAATCTCATGTTGTTGTCGCTGGCAACGGAGCCAAAAACTTGCACGATATTTTCAAGGTGAAATTTATAGCTGCGAGCACACAACTTTAGCTGTAGTACTTAGTACTTAAGGGTCGTCATCTCAGGGACAAGGATGAGCTTAAGGTTATAAAATAATAGCTTAAACTAATTAATCTAATATTAATTACATGAGTCCAAATAGAGCAACTTAGGGTGAGATAATTAACTCGAACTAAGAATCAAATACTAGCATCATGATTCAATTGAGCATAGACAAGTGCGAATCTAACTTTATTAATGAACATCACCACAAAAATACGCAAACTTAACATCATCATTCTACTCTTAAGCCTAGGAAGTCCTTAAAAAAAAAAAAAATCCTTCAAGCTTCATTGTGTGATCTTCGCTAACTTTAGGGAAATTAGAGGAAGGAAGAATCAGGATATCCTTGTTCAATATAGCTCGACTCCAGCCTCCTCTTTTGCCCTCCACTAATCGTAACTCTCATGACTCCCAAACTGAGCAACATAAAGAACCCAGAAAAAAAATAATCTAAGCTCAACTCAACAAAACCCAATTGAAATCTAGATCAAAGATTGCGGAGTTAAAGCAAAAGAGGTAATTGCCATTGAACTAAACTAACTTTGAATAGGAAAAACTCAGAAACAAAACTCGAAAAGGCCCACATTCATATTCAAACAACATCAACAGAGATCTCCAAAGAAATTAGGGCAAAACAGAACAACTAACAAGTAGAACAGTGCATAAACAATAGACAAAAGGGGAAAGATGAGCTCAAATCAGCAATACAAACCAAGAATTGAGTTCATCTTGAATTGCGAGCAACAAGGACGAAGAAATCGGGAAAAACGAGCCCATAATTGAGCAAAAACCAGGCCATAAAAACATATTACACAAATTCAATTTAAGCAAGTAATTATGGCAGAAATCGTAATGCCTAGAACTCATTGAAGGGTCGAAGCAAGAGAATCGCTAAACCAAAAATAGGGGAGAGGAAGATCAAAATTTCACCAAAATGAAGTCCAGGATTAGTTCAATAACAACTGAAATTAATCAAAGCCAATTGCAGAATAACAAAATCAAACCTATCAACATGAATTTGGAAGCTGAAAAATGGATCTAAAATCGAAAGCAAAGATAAGAAAACAGAATAAAACCCTAAATTGCTAAAACAAAACTCGGAATAAATCCCAACGTTATCCAAAACTCAAATTAAAACTAACAAGAACCCTAAAAGTAAACATAGATACTTCGAAGTCACTACTGCTCGTGGCATTTAAACCCCTCCCTCGTCGATCTTGACCCTTGAGTTCGGCGCAATGTGGACAGTGGAGATGGAGGGTGTGCTAGCCGTGGAAGGAGCTGAGATTTGGTGTTGCGTGGGTGTATGGTGATGAAGCCGGATAAAGATGGTGGGGTTTTGGAATGGTGCTCTGCTACTTTTCAAAGAGAGAGAAACAGAGAGTGGGAGAGCTAAGCTGTGGAGGGAAGGGAGAGGTTTCAGGTCTGCACCCATGAGAAGGAGCGAGAGGAGGCAGAGAATAAGAGCAGTGCCAGCGCAGTGGCACGCGGGTCATAGGTGGGGACCGCGTGTCACACGCGTTTCCTGGGGCAGCTGGCAGCGGGCGACACGGGGCAGGCACACGCGTGGCAGACCGGCCAGGTGTGCTGCCCCGTGGGGTATTTTTTTTTTTGGCGTTTAGCAGAGTGAAACGCGGCGTTTTGATAGAGCTATGGACGTGAAGTGCTGCGTTTTGGTGGGAAATTTTAAAAAAAAAAGAAAAATGAATGCACGGGCTGTTGGGCTTTGGGAGGCGGGCTGGGAAGTAGTCGTTGGACCTGGCTGGAGCAGTCCAACGGCTACTTTCGCTTTTTTTTTTGGTTTTTTTTTGTTTAATTTTTCCTCTATAAATTCCTCCCTATTAATTCCCAAAATTGTGAAAATTGTATCTACCTTTCTCACTCTCTCTCTCTCAAATCTCAATCTGAAATTATTGTTGTAATTTTGAGTTTTATTACATTTTGAAAAATTTCAAGTTTTGGTAAGTAGTAATGTTTATTATGTAATTTGTTTTAATTTTGTGTAAATAATTTTTGTTTCGTATTGTAACTAATATATTTTGTTTGTTGGATTTTGTAGACATATTCTGGAATTTTTCATTAAGTTGAACACAAATGTGAAGTGAAGGCATTTGTAAGTAGTTTAAAGTTGTTGTTATTGTTATGTTAAAATTGTTAGTATTTTTGTTTGTCGTTTTGAAAAATATGTTGGAAGTTAAATATGTGTTAGTTGGAATTTAATTGCGTAATTGCAAAATTTAATAATTTTTGTTGTTGTTGACAATATGGTAGAAAATAAGTGTGTAAATGGTGGTTTTTGAAACCCCAAAAAAAAAAAAAAATGGTAAGGTGATAATATGCAAGAATATGAAGAACTTGAATATTCATTTAGAATTCAAATATTTGTTCGTTACAATTTATTAATTGCTTGAATTTGGAAATTAATTTTGTTGTTGTGCACAATATGTTAGAAATTGAATGTGTTATTCTTAAATAAAGGAACAAAAATTGGTTGGTTATGCATGCCAAAACAAGTAAGCATGTGCTAGTAGTAGAGATGAAATGTGAGCAAATTAGAATTTAGGATAAATGTGTATGGGTTGTTAGTAAAAGTGGGCATGTATGCAAATTACGATTCAAATGTTTATAAATGTATATGGGTTGTTAGTTTTCAAAATATGGTAGAAATTATGTGTCTGAGCAGAACTGTGTAAAAGTGAGCATGTTCAGAAATTAAACTTGAAATATTTACAATTTAGAATTTAAAATATTTTATGATGTTCTGTAAAATATGTCACACATTAAGTGTGTGTTTTGTTTCCATAAATTGGTAGGTGTTGGCTGTAAAATGGAACCCAATCACCCACAGTCTTTCATGAACTTACTCACTGGAGATAATTCACAACGGGATGTCGTGAACAACATGAATATGGTCCAAAATCCTCCTAATTGGCAATATCATCCACAATACCCTCAACAATACCCACATATGCAATACCCTCAACCACCACCAAACTTTCCCCTCCAAGGCCAGCATGTCCCCGCAATTCCAAATTTCAACTATGGTTCAATGCCTCCTCCTTATCAGCTACCCCCACCTAGTAATACGGCGTCATCAACACCCGGTCCTCCACCCCACCCCACCAACAATGAGGGTGTGGGCGTGACTTCCAAGTGGACATTGGAAGAAGATCGTCGCTTGGTGACATCATAGATCAATGTGAGCACCAACCCCCTTATTGGGGCTGACCAGAAGAAATCGGGGTTCTGGACAAAGATCGCCAACGCCTACAACCAGCACGCTCCCCATGGAGCTGCAAAGCGATCAGCAAAAGTTTGCAACGCCCGTTGGAATCGAGTAGCTCCACTTATGTCGAAGTGGACCGCTTGTGTGGGCCAGGCTTATCGGGCGAACCCAAGTGGGGCGAATGAGGATGATATTATGCAGAAAGCCCAAGATCTGTATGTCGATATGGTTGGCAAACCGTTCGACCTTATGCATTGGTGGGTGCTATTGAAGGACCAACCGAAATGGGAGGTCAATTGCGATCAATCTGCAGATGTGGCCACTAAACGCTTGAGGATCAATGAGGTGGGTGGGTACTCTGAGAGTGAGACATCCGGCTCACCCAGCACCCCTGACACCCCAACAACTCCTGCTAGTGAAGGTACACCAACAGAGGAAGTTGGTGGACTAGTCCGACCCATTGGAAGGAAAGCCGCCAAAAGAAAGGCGAAGGAGAGAGCGCAGGACTTGGCGGTTGATGTTGTCACGAAGGAGCTATCCACCATGGGCACAACAAATGTGAAGAACAGCGTCATGTGGGAGAGATATGTCCTCGCCCAAGAGAAGAAGGCCGAGGCCACTAAGGTGATGGCAGAAGCAGCTAAGAGAGCAGTTAAACTAATAGACTCTCATCAGTACCTCCAACGAATGAAGTATGAGGACAAGATATTGAGAATGGACATTGCTAAGATGTGTCCGGAGGATCAAGCGCGATATGGTCCACTTCAGGAAGAAATTAGGAGCCGATATCGTCAAACATCATCTTCGTCTAATGCTAGTCCTTCTTTAGGTTGACACCGATGTGTAACGAATGTTATCTTCTTTACCGTGTACTGTTGTTGTTCTTTCTTTTCGAAAGTGTCTGTTGTCATTGAACTGATTTCTGTTGTGCAATGAAATGTCTAATTTTATTTTAATGAGTTCATTTGTAATTTCACATCACAATGTTACATATTTATTGTGTTGGATTGTAGCTAAGATGTTCAATTTCATTTAATGAGTTCTATTTTAATGTTTCACTTTTAACTATGATGCTCTCTTCATTTGCTGTATTCATTCGTGAATTTCACTAACAGTTGGATACTCGTGTCACAGGTACAACAAAATGAGTGACTCATCTTCTTCATCTTCCACAGAATTAATAGATAGTCTCAAATTCATACTGGAGTCATCCTCTTCTAGTGATGACTCATCGATACTTGAAACCATTTTGGACAATCAATCTCACATGGAGTCATTGCAGTTAGCTCTAAAACTTACACAAGAGGGACAAGCTTCAGCATCCCGACGCCCAAGAAAGAAGAAAAGATTCATTCGGAGGGATCGAGAAGATGCACACGATCGCCTCCACAGAGACTACTTTGCAGATAATTCCATCTACAACGAAACCCACTTTCGGCATAGATTTCGGATGCGGAAACACCTGTTCCTCCGCATTGTTGACGCCCTTAGTAGTCGATTTGAGTACTTTCAGTTGAGGTACGACGCTATTGGTAGGCGTGGATTGTCGCCGCTCACCAAGTGCACCGCAGCGATGCGTATGCTCGCCTACGGGGTAGCGGCAGATTGTGTCGATGAGTACTTGAAGATTGGAGGAAGCACAGCTATGGAGTGCATGAAAAACTTCGCTGCCGGTGTCATTCAAGTGTTTGAGGACGAGTATTTGAGAAAACCAACACAAGCTGATGTTGATCGACTGTTGCAAGTTGCAGAGGCACGTGATTTCCCCGGTATGTTAGGGAGTATAGATTGTATGCATTGGGAATGGAAGAACTGCCCATCGGCTTGGAAAGGAATGTTCGCGAAAGGGATCTACAGAGTCCCCACCTTGATTCTTGAAGTCGTTGCTTCATATGACCTCTGGATATGGCACGCCTTCTTCGGATGCCCGGGTAGCCTCAACGACTTAAATGTTCTTCACCGATCAGATGTTTTCCAAGAGCTGTATGAGGGTCGGGCTCCAAAATGTGAGTACATCGTCAACGGTCGTAAGTACAATATTGGGTGCTTCTTGTCCGATGGTATTTATCCAAGATGGGCAACATTCGTGAAAATAATCCCTCTTTCCCAAGGACCCAAGGCAAGATTGTTCGCCGAACGTTAGGAGTCTGCTAGGAAGGATGTGGAAAGAGCATTTGGGGTTTTACAGGCACGGTTCGCTATCATTCGCGGTCCCGCTCGAAACATGGACAAAGGTGAGTTGGGTATGATAATGAAGGCATGTGTTATACTCCATAACATGATCGTCGAGGACGAACGAGATTCATATGACCTTGCTTTCGACTACGATGATGTTGAGGGCAACACCCCGCAACCAAAGGTCCAACAGGGCCATCATCCGTGCTACGCTGCCTACCTCCGTTGAGTAGCCCAAGTTCATGACCCAGGACTACATGCACGTCTCCAATCAGACCTTATCGAGGAAATATGGAATCGGCATAGGGCGCGACAAAGCTCACAACCATAGCTGTTATGGGTTATTCGTCATTCACTTGTATTGTATGTTTTCTTCATCATCTAAATGAGTGTTTTAATTATCCAAAACTCGGGTTGTAACTTTCTTCGATGTCAATCATCAAATTTGTGTTTGTATTAATTGTACGTTGTATTCCGTTTGCTTTCAATCGTTCAAGCACTACAACTTTAACTCATCAATTTTTAGATACTTCAAAATAAATTAATATATTTTCCGGAAACATATATTAAATATTTTTTCATTCGGGAAATTAAATTTATTTTTAACTTATACAAAACCTAATATGCAAAAATAAATTTGATAACATAAATCAAATAAATTATGTTTAGTTGTGGGCTCCATCAACAAATATTAAATCATTTATGCTGAAATGAGTTCCATTGGCTGGGAAAATGAAGGAATGCAAGTTCCAGAACTGTGGAACTCATGTTGACATGGCATGCCAGAGTTCCACAAACTGAAACTCCCATTGGGAGTGCTCTAAGAGGGGGAAGGGGGCACGTGAGAGCCGTGTGGGCAGCGGCTAGTTAGGTTTTTAGGTTTTCTTTTTTTTTCACCTCCCTTTTCATTTGGGCTAGGAAAATAGATGGGCTCAATTTTGGGATTCAAGGTAGTAGATTCAAATTCTTCATTTCAACCTTTTTCTTCATTTTTTTCTGATTTTTTCCACCATCGATAAAATCAAATAAAATCAACTAAAAATCTAAAAATCATGATGATCAGGAGCTAAATTAGGGGTCAAAATACTACAAAAAGTATCATAATTTTGGTGTAAGCAATAGTTTAAACACAATGATAAGTACTAACCTGACATCTCAAGAGATCTTGAGTATATGGGTATTAAACTTGTGTTAAAAGGGTTAACAGATGTGCTACCGTTGGCATTAGATATGGAACATTCGATAGTAGAAGAGACTAATGTGAGTCAAAAGGATGATGTTAAGCTAGAGAAGCTTACACAGAATGTCATACAGGGAAAATTGCTTAGCTTCGTGATACATGAGGATAGAACCTTGAGCTTTAAAACCGACTATGTGTGCCCAACAAGGAGGAACTGAAGAAGAAATATCCTAGAGGAACCCCATAATACTTGTTGCTCTATGCATTCAGTAGGATAAAAAATGTATAGCGATTTGAGGGTATTCTTGTAATGGGAGAATATGAAGAGAGAAATTGCAGAATATGTGAATAAATTCCTCACTTATTAAGGGTGAAAACTAAGCATCAATGCCCAATAGGCGAACTGAGGCCATTAGAGACTCAAAAATAAGATTCAATTTCAATGGATTTGAGTATGGGATTACCCCTTTCGGCTTCGAAAAAGAATGCTATTTGGGCCATTGTGTACTCACCAAGTCTGCCCATTTTATACCAATTCATCGCACTTGGGGTATAGAGAGACTAGCATAATTGTACATAAAGAAAATAGTCTGATTACATGGCACACCAAAGGGGATAGTATCTGAAAGAGACCAACATTTAAAGCTCAGTTTTGGTAAGCCCTATAAAAACCTTGTAGAACCAAGCTAAATTTCAGTAGTTCATGTCACCTGAGATTGATGGGCAAACTAAAAAAGTGAATCAAATCCTAGAGGATATGCTAAGAGAATGTGTGCTTGATTTTTAGGGAAAGTGGGAGGATTATTTACCCTTGGTGGAATTTTCTTATAATAAAACAACTATCAATCCACTATTAAAATTGCTTCTTCTAAAGCGCTATGTTGGATAAAGTGCATAACACCCTTGTGTCCGAGTGAGCTCGATGAAGAATTAGCCATAGGCATGAATTGATTCAAAAGTCCACTGAGAAGATGAGGAAAATTCAAGAACATATTAAAGTGGCCTAAAGATGATTGAAAAGCTATGCTGATAAGAGGAAGAGACCATTAGAGTTTTAAGTGGGTGTTAAAGTGTTATTGAACGTAAGCACAGTTAAAGGACTAAGAAGGTTCAATATCAGTGGTAAACTAAGTGCTAGATATATCGGGCCTTATAAAATTATTAAGAAGTGAAAACCTATGGCTTATAGATTGGATTTACCAATAGAACTTGAGCATGTGCATAATGTTTTTCACGTTTCACAGCTGAGAAAATATGTTCCAGGGCAAATCTTGTCATCGTAACCGAGCATGTAGAGGTAGCTGAGAATATGGTCTATAAAGAGTGTCCTGTGGAAATATTAGATTATAGGGTCAAACAACTCAAGAACAAAAACATTCCTCTGGTAAATCTTTTATGGGCAAGCTATACTTAATTTGAAGCCACATGGGAGATAGAGGAAGACATAGGAAGAAAATATGCATATCTATTTGACGTGAACCTAAGGTTTCTTTCGAAATTGAATGTTTTGAGGACTACACTTGTTTTAAGGGGAAAGACTGTGACGACCTGAACATAAAATTATATTAATTGCCTTAAATTATCTTAATTGAAATGATTAGGTTGGGCATCACATTTCAATTTAGTACGTTATACATGTATAATTGTTTATGCGATAACAGGTTGAATCGACAGGATGACCTTAAAATAAATTCAATTATGCTCCTAAATAACTCATTCAAAGCATTAACAAATACTTGAACGATAGCTAAATAAAATTACCCTAATTATTAAATGGGTATGATACACACACACACACACACACACACACACACACACATATATATATATATATATATATATAATATATATATACACTATATACATATATATATATATATGTATAAATGTATATGTATATGTATATATAGATATATATATATATATATATATATATATATATATATAATATATATATATATATATATATATATATGCTTGTGTGTGTGCGTGTGCGTGTATATATACATTCAACCTAAAATTATGTCATTGTTATACCATATATTATCTAATATTTGCTCAAATTAAATGAATAAATTTGAATTCTAATACGTTTTGTTCGTTTTAAAGGAATTTGGAAAAATAAAAAAAAATGACTGATTTGCTTGCCAAAAAGGATGGGGAAAAAAAAACATTGTTTAATCATATTGAAAATAAGAGGCAAGTAATAATAATGGGCCTAGTGCAACAACTGTGCCCAATCTCTCTTTAGCCCGTTCACAGCTTGCTCAGCTCTACTTCTTTCCTTCCGTCATCACATGCTGGATGCGTGACCCAGTGAGAGCTCTTCTCCAAGTTTCTTTCTCTCCCTTCTTTCGAATTGAGCCTGTTCTGAGCGGTTGTCGTAGCCCGTTCGTTCCCCCCTCCCAATTCCCTCATAGTCCTTCTCTTTTTCCTTCTTTTCCCTCTGTGGGCCTAACCCAATTGAACGCAAACACGTCTCTGGTCCACCCTCATGTGTGTGCCTCTTCTTCTCTCTACCCAAAGCCCAGATTTTCTCCTTTTTTCCAATTAACTGGTCACACAACTAGTACGTGACTGGGTGAACCCCTTCCCCCTTCATTTCTTCTTCCCTAGCTTGGCCCGTAGCACATCACCTGAGAACTTCCTCTTTGCTACTTCATCTTCTTCGTAATAGCTAAGGCCTTTCTCACTCTCTCTCTCTCTCTCTCTCTCTCTCTCTTCCTTCAATTGCTTCATTATTTCTCCCAAGAATTCTAATCGTTTCCCACCATTTCCATCATCACTACTATCTTGAATTCATCGGTTACAAGGAGTTTAATTAAAGAATTCATTGAAGTAATGAAGACCCGAATTTTAGAGGCTAGAATTCAACAGTAAAAATGGAAAAAGAGTCAGTTCAAAGAGGGCAGAAAAGAGGGGAATTAGTTTCGTTCTTTTTCTATCCTTCTTCAATTTCGTCGCTTAGGCTTTTTCAAATTCGATTTTTAGAATTTTGGAGTTCACGTAATTGCTTTGAGAATGATTTCGACTGAGTAATTTGATGCTTTAGAGTTGGAATTTCAAAAAATTGATCTGAATCTCAGTTCATTATTGTTTTCCTATTGTGATATACCAATATGTTAAATTTTAGCTTGAGTTCAGTTATGGTCTTTTAAGCTTTACTTTGATTCATAAGTTTGGCTCGAATTTACCTTCCTGATTTCCTTTCCTTGCGTATTTTGTTCTCAGTTATGGGCCTGTTGGCTTTATTTTGATTCATAAGTTTGGTTGGGATTTGCCTTCCTGATTTCCTAGTTCTATTGCTCTATTTTCCTTGTGTATTTTGTTCTGTTCAATTTCATAAGTGCTCAGTTGGATTCAGTTAAATCTATTTTTACGCTTTGTTGCCCTGGGTTAAATTCGCATTAATAATTCCATCCCTTCATTGTTCGTTAATTCTTAAAATAAAAAGTTTTAAACTAATCTAATATTGCCTAATTGTTTAGTTTATGATTTGATCTATTAATCTCTGTGAGGTTTCATTAGCTAATAATCATAATTAGGTTTGGCTATTTGTTCCATTAATGTTAGAACGCTAATCTTATTCGTTAGCAATTAATTGCTATGGTGACAAATCGTATGCTTGTGGATTTCACAACAAATTTTCAGCGCCATTGTCGGGGATTAATTTGTGAAGTTAGGTTCTGAATCGAGTTGTGGTTTAGTAGATTAAGTCATTTTCATTTCATTTCATATTTTTGATTTTTTTGCATTTTGTTTTAGTGTTTCTTTAGTTTTAGTTGTTTTATTTTAATTTAGATTTCTTTTGTTTTTCATTTTGATCTGAGTTGATATTTTGATTTTTTTTGTTCTATTTTTTTTTTTTTTTTTTTGCTTTTGTGACAAATTTTTGCTGAAATAAAAATTCAGAACTCACAGCTTCAGCTTTTGTAAGGATAGAATTGGAATTGCAAAAAAAATCCCCAATGCACATTTTTTTGAATTTTCGGCTTCTGTTTGGATTATTCAGTGCTGTTCTTGTGCTTATTTTTTTGTTATGACATTTTTAGTAGATTCTTAGGGATTTTTAGAGTCTAGGTAAACTTTTGTGGGTTTTTTAGACGTTCATGAAATTTTCAGCAATTTTCAGACATCATTCTCTGTTTTGATTTTTTTGCAGTAAGCTAGGACAACAATATATAGTGCTAACATGGTGATCTCTTTAGGAAAACTATAATGTCAAGGACAAAATTGAATTAATTTTTATTAATCAAATTCAATAAATGGGGTAAAAATGCTTTTATTAATATCAAATTTGACAGAAATAAGCTCATTAACTTGATTACAACAATCAAGAAGCAGAATTACATGATATTTAGGAAGTGGGGAGTAAATAGGACCCATCAACCTTCATGGGACCTAGTGGCAGCTGCTTGCTGGAAAGAACTTGCTTTTGGTCCCTGGTGGCTCTTTGATCATGCCACCACTCGTACTTCGCTACCTTAAGGGATTTGTTTGTGAGAATTGCATTACGAGGCAATGCACTGTCTGTTTTTGTGTGTTTAAAGAAAAATCCTAAAAAGAAAATTATGTTCATGCTTTGTGTTTGTGCTCATTTTTGGTTTTTTCTGTTAGGTCACTTCTTGTTGTTTAAGTCTTTTTGATCTTTGTTTTCGTTTGGTAATATCATTTTATTTTTGTTAATTTATTTTCTTTTGTTAACTTAATTATTTACTTTGTAGTCATTAGTTTTATTTTGTTTATTTTGTTAGTTTATTTTCAGTTTTTTGTGTTAGTCATTAGTTTATAGTCAGTTGTCTTAGAGTCATTGTTTTATCCAAAACAGTTTTGATAATTTCTTAAAATTGAACAAAAAGAGTTTCAAGATTGTCGGTTTTTAATTTTCCACAACTTGAGCATGAACCATTTTGGAACTATTTGTTGAGACTTAATGATTATCATGCTCAATTGCACTAAAGTTTTGAAAAATGGAAAATTTATGAAGTCATCATTATGGGTTTGAATTTTAAATGTAGAGGTTATATTGAGTCTATTTGCCGTGGAGGTTTGCTAGAATTGTTGTCCAGAACTCAAGACAAGGTATGGGATTTCTTTGGAAAATTAGCTTGGAATACTTATGAGTTTGAACAAGATAGAGGGATCTTAGAAAACCCTAGTCATAAAAAGTATGTTTCTCATGCTAATCCTCACCACCAAGATCACTTTAACAACTCATATGACCTATCTTACTCTTGTATGTCTCCTGTTTTGTGTGATTACTGTAAGTCTTTTGATCATGATGTTTGTAATTGTCTTTATCATAATTATATTGATGCTATGTGTGCAAGTCTTCGAAAGAAAATCAATTACATGACTGATAAAATGATAGAGACTATGGAAGAGAATTGTTGAATATACTCACTATGTTGGTCAGAATATGGGCGATTATAATGAGCCTAACTTTAGTTTAGGATCTCCTAAAAATGAAGCTAGTATTTATAACGATTTTGAGCCCTCTTGTCATGCTTGGTCCAATTTGCATGATGTTATGCCTTTTCCTAGCCTAGAGCAGGAGAGTGACTTCCCTATGTCTTTATCCCCTAACCTTGCAGCTGACCTAGCTTACCTAAGGACGTTGCTAAGGATGTCCTAGTCTTTGCTGACAAACCCACCCCTTTCAATTACTCTTTTGAGTTTGAGGAGGGTGAATAATTTAAGAGAACTAGTGAGTTAGATATGAGCATTAGAATAGAACTTGAGCATCATGATATAGATGAATCCAAAGCTATTTCTTTCCAGGAGTCATGTGAAGGGGTAGTTGAGCCTGCTAATTTGGAATTCTATGATGATATTCTTTCTATGGAATATGAATCTTTTTAATGTGGATTTGATGTCAGTGAGGGTTTGGATAAGGATATCGATGTTGAATATAAATCATTTTCTTTTGAGCTTATAATAATTAACTCCCTCTTTGAATCTCGCAAGTTTGAATTTGTTGAGTCTAAGACCATTGCAATGAAAAATTTTGATTTAGACCAGCTTTCTTGAGCATTTTGATATTAAGAATCTTATAGATTTAGGACCCACTCTTTTACCTAGACCGATCATTCATGATGACAAAATTTCTAAGTCGATGACCCACTTACTAGCTAGTTTTGAGTATGTCCATCTATTTCTTGATTGAGCCCAATGATTTGACAAGTTGAAGCGGGCCTTTGCCTATGCTACGTTGATGTTATAGATGTACTCTTTTGATGCCAACTCTTTAATTTTCATTGTTGTAATTTGGTTGAGAGTTGTTCTTGTCAGTTTCATAAGCTACTTCGTGCTCCAATTGGTTTTGATTTGAGTAGCAATGCTCATTTTGGTATGAAGTGGTTGATGCTCCATAGGCCTCTATTTGAGCAAATTTTAGGAGGTTGTATCTTATATGTGCTTCTGCACCTAGCCTAGTGTAATCGTTCCTCTCTTTCTTCTCTTTTTGTTTTGTTTTCTGTTGTATATATTTGTTGCTTTATTTATTTTTATGGTTTTCTTTTTTTGTTTAGAATTTTATCTTTTTCTTTAGTTTTGAGTTTTATATTTCTTTTTGTATGTTTGTTTTTCTTTTTATTATTTATTTTATGTTTTATATTTCAAAAAAAAACATAAGAAAGATATTGAATAAATTTTGAAAATTCAAAAAAATTTTTGTTTTGTTTTGGGGAATATATCTGTGTCATTCTAATTGGTTATGTTCTCTTGCACCATAGCGTTAGATTGTGTATGGATGTGGTGTGCATGATAGAACTTAGTCCTAAGTGTGGGGTTTATGCTCAATCCTAACCCCGACACTTTCGAATGCAAGGATGCTTAACTTTGGTAGAAGAACTTGTAAGATTTTGAGCCCTAAAGACTAATTCATCAATTTTAGTCTCACATGTTTTCTTGCATGTGTGTCTCTTCCATGATTATATCTCTGGAACTTACGCTGGTTCTCTTTGAAAACACATTTAGCATGTGCATTATGGTAATATGATAGAAGCATTCTTGTTTGTGAACCACTTAGCCAAATTGCCACCTTGACTAGAATGTTTACCCTTTGCTAGCCTTAGAGCCTTGACTGTTTTATCTTGATATGTACCTTTTATTTTAGCCCTTTTTCTAAACACATTTTCCAATACCATAGCCAAGGCTAGTGAAGCAATACTTCAATAGTTGGAGGGTAGCCTTTGGGTGTTTCATATAATTAGTGGTTGGTTTTAGATCTTTCGATGGGGTGAGGGGATTTATTATCATGGCTATTTGGGAATTGAGTTGTATTATTTTTGTACATGCTATTTATTCAATTTCTTAATTTAAAAAAAAGAGAAAAAAATCAAGGAGTAGAAAAAAATGAAAAAGGACAATAAAAATTTTAAAAAAAAAAAATGAAAGAAAAGAAAATCTCAAAAAAAATTTGAAAAAAAAGTTTTATGAAGAAGAATGCTTTGCATGAATGTTTCCGTTCAATATATTTGTTTCCAATTGTTGCTTTTGGTGGGCATGCTCTTATTTCATCATACTAGGAGAATGTGTGATATAATTGTTGGAAGGATTTAGTTGCTCATTAGCTATTTGGCTTTTAGCTCTTCATTTCCTAAATCATTTGTCCATCTCCTAATCCTTTTACCCTTAGCCCAATTACAACCCTAAAAAGTCCTCTTGATTATTGTCTTGCATATTACACCTTAGTAATGGAGAATTGAGAATTCGAGTAAGCCTACGGTAGTTTGTATGATTAGTAGATGATTGAGTGAACATTATTCTGCATTAAACACATAAGCGTGAGTATTCCATATATCCCTAAATTGAGGTTCTACTGCTCGAGCGTGTACATTTTTGCTAAGTGGGGTGCAAGATTATGTATAGATATCATCAATGGGTACTCAGAATTTCTTGATGTGTATATTTTGTTTATATGTGATCTAGTTTTTAGGTTAATTGAGTGATGTGGTTGATTGAAATGTGTATATATTTTTCGCTAGTGTTATATATATGAGTTTTTGTTAAAAAAAAAAATTGATTTTAAGATTTTAGGGGTATATCTTCTGTAAACCCTCATGAGACCTTGCTCGTGCACTAAGAGTGACATAGGGGTTTAAAAGACTTGTTGCACATGCTAAGGGCAACCATGATTCCTACGAAAGTTAGTTAGAATTTTATTTTCTAGGATTTTTTGTTTCATTTTACTCAAGGATGAGCAAAAGTTAGGTGTGGGATTATTGTTCAACCTAAAATTATGTCATTTTTTATACCCTGTATTATCTAATACTTGCTTAAATTAAATGAATAAATTTGGATTCTAATATATTTTTGTTTGTTTGTAGGAATTTGAGAAGATTGAAAAAAAATGCCTGAATTGCTCACCAAAAAGGATGGAAAAAAAGGCATTGTTGGATCATATCGAAAATAAGAGGTTAGGAAGAATAATAGGCTAGTGAATCACCCGAGCCTAATCTCTCTTTAGCCCATGCGCAGCTTGCCCAAGCCCAGGCCTAGGCTCAGCTCCACCCTTCTCCTTCTGCCATCACACGTGGGACACGTGACCCAGCGAGAGCCCTTTTCCATCTACGTTTCTCTCTGTTCTTTCAAATTAGGCCTATTCTGAGCAGTTGTCGCAACCAAATTTGCCCCCCAATTGCCCTCATAGCTTTTCTCCTTTTCCTGCTTTTCTCTCAACGGGCCTGGCCCAATTGAACCCAGACCTACCTTCAGCTCGCTCTCACATGTGGGCCTCTTCTTCTCTCGGCCCAAAGCCCAGACTTTCCTCCTTTTTTTATTTAACTGGTCACACGGTAGGCACGTGACCCGTCGAACCCCTTCTCTCGTTATTTCTTCTTTCCCAACGTGACTTACAGTGCATCACACGAGAATTTTCCTACCTCTGCTTCATTTTTTCGTGGCAACCATGGCCTCTGTCTCTCTGACTTGCTCTCTGTCTCTTGCTCTCTCTCTTCCTTCAATCAATTCATTAATTCCCCCAAAAATTCTAACCGTTACCCAGCATTTGCATCAACATCACCATCAAGAATTCAGCAATTACAAGGAGTTTGATTGAAGAATTCATTAAAGCAATGAACACCCGAATTTCGGAGGCTAGAATTCGACAATAAAAATGGGAAGAGAGTTAATTCAAAGCCGATAGAAAAGAGGGGAATTAGTTTAGTTCTTTTTCTATCCTTCTTCAATTTCATAGGTCAGGTTTTTTCAGATTCAATTTTTAGAATTTTGGAGTTCATGTAATTGTCTTAAGATTGATTTCAACTTAGTAATTTGATGCTTTAGAGTAGAAATTTCAAACAATTGATCTGAAACTCAGTTCATTGTTGTTCTCCTATTATGATATACAAATTTGCAGAATTTCAACTTGAGTTCACTTCTGGCTTGCTTGAATGGCTTTGTTTTGATTCATGATCTTGGTTTGGATTTGCCTTTTAGATTTCCTAAATCTATCGCTCAGTTTTCCTTTTGCATTTTGCTCTGCTTAGTTTTGCAAGTGGTTAGTGGGATTTAGTTAAATATGGGCTTGTGCTTTGTTTCCCTAGGTTCAACTAGCATTAGCAATTCCATCGCCTCATTTTTAGTTAATTCTTAAAATAGGATGTTTTGAACTAATCTCTTATTGCTAGTAGTTTAGTTTATGGTTTGACATATTAATCTCTTGGTAGGATGCATTAGTTAATAGTCATAATTTGGTTTGGTTATGTGTTCCATTAATGTTACAACACTAACCTTTTACATTAGCGATTTAATTTGCTAACACATCTCTAACGAAGATACTCGTAATTGCTACGACGATAAATCATACGCTTGTAGATTTTACAACTTGTGTGTGTGTGTGTGTGTGTGTGTGTGTGTGTGCATGCGTGCGTGTTTTTTTTTGTGTGTGTGTGTACATGCGTGCGTGATTTTTGTGTGTGTGTGTGTGTGTGTGTGTGTGTGTGTGTATGTGCGTGTACATATATATATGTGTGTGTGCGTGTGTGTGTGTGTGTATGTGTGCGTGTCTCTGCATGCGTGCGTGTTTTGTGTGTGTGTGTGTGTGTGTGTGTGTGTGTGTGTGTGTGTGTCTATATATGTGTGTATACATATATATGTGTGTGTTTGTGTGTGTGTGTATATGTGCATATATATACATACATATATACATATATATAATATATATATATATATATATATATATATATATATATATATATATATATATATATATATATTTATAGTGCAAGGAGTAATCCATTGAAAATGAAAATATATTCTTCCAAATCTCACACCGAAATGGCACTTAAAAATTAATACATAAATGCGAGCTAAGAAATTAGCCCATATATATATATATATATATATATATATATATATATATATATATATATATATATATATATATATATATATATATATATATATATATGTTGGATGGGAAAAAGAAAAAGAAAAAGAAAAAGGAGGACTATAAAGACCAACATATCAAAAAAATTTAGACAATAACTAAGTAATAATTTACAGAAGAAACAAAGGAAAAAAAGAAAAGAAAATTAAAATTTGATAAACTCCCAAACCCTCCAATCCTCATGGAACCAATGCCCCTTGTTCTTTCATTCCTGAAAATGCCCAAACCCTCTGGCCTGCTTCTCTGTTTCTAGCCTTGCCATGCACGTCACAAGAGCGGTCGGTTGCCATCGTTTCTCCGGCCAGGCATCGCCGCTCGTCCATAGCCGTCACATTCTTCCCTTTACCTCTCTTGAGTTGTTGAAGTCGGTTGAAATGGTGAAACCTTAACCCCCTTAATTTGGTTTTTTTTAAATTTATGATTGGACTTTTGTAATGAATGATGTATTGAGATTAAGTGAACGTTAATTTTAATTTTCTTGGAGTTCTTTTGGACTTTTGGATTGAATTGGGTGTTTCGAGGTTTAGGGTGAGTAGAGTTTATGGTTTGGATTGAAATTTAAGCTATTTTGTTGATTTAATGGTGTTTTAGTGAATTCCAATGATAATTAAATGAAAATAATGAGATATATAAGTGTACAATGTTGTTGGGTATGTGTGTCATTACCATGAGCATGGGTGCCAAGTCTAACACTACAGAAGAAGAAAAAAGGAGGGAATATGTTGGTTTTGGGGGTTTAAAAGTTATTAAATTAATATGCATATGTGGATTTGTTTTAAATAATGGAGTGATTAGTAGGAAAGTAGGCTATTGAAAAGGGCTTGGAGAAGTAAAGGAAAGAATTGAGGAAAATATGGTTACTTGAAATAGTTAGGGTGGGTCTTTTTTAATGAAATTATGACAATTATGTGGGCATTTAAGTAAGTTGAATACTTTTGGGTTAATTATTGTAACTAAGTCATTTGCAAAGCTTAAGCATTGTAGTTGGTCAAATGTTAAGCTAATTAATTGATGCATATCCCTCCACGCCCCTTGATTTAAAGAATCAAATCAAGCTAGGTAAATTCATTTTGGTGATTTAAGGATGAATAAATCATCCATGTTTTGTTTAAGCATTGAAACTGCAGGGCAAGGGTTAATTCCAGCAGCTAACCCGCTTTTGTGTGCATAATTCATCTAGCATCCTCAAAGTTTAAGTCTAATATTTTTTGATGGATTTGAAGTTCAAGAAGTCAGCTTTACAGCAAAACAAGTTTCATCCAATTTGGACTTCATTTGCCCATTCAAATTAGCAATTAAACCTAAGGTGTCCAAACTGCCCAGCAGGACCAGATTATGCACGGTTTTAGTTACTTCATAACTCAAGCTATATGATGGCTTAAGTCTTGGAATTATACATTTTTGGAATCCCCATGATGTCTACTTTCAGGTCCAAGCATTAGTTTTCAATCATACCCACAAGAGGATGAGAGATCAAGGACTTTTCCTAAACCGGTCAGATTAGGCTCTAATCTACGCGGTAAAATGTTTAAGCCTAATTACCTTACTTAAACATGTCATAACCTTGATTTCTTTGTTGGCGGGGTTTATACACATCCCAAAGTTACCCCCCACAGCCTGAAAATACAATCATACTCATTTTTGCTAAGCTTAAATCAAGTTGGAAAACCGGCCAGAATCTGTCCTTGAACCCGGTTTTGCTGTCCCGGTTTATTTTTGCCTTCACCGGTGGGTTTCCTTCAACTCAGCAGATTTGGCACACTCTTCAAAGCTTGGCACATGTCCCTAGGCATCAATGATGGGCTGCAAGACCTTTGGAAGGTCGGACCAATGAAGAACAAACAGCAAAAAGAGTGTCTCTTGCATACTATTGGCTAGGCAAAAGGCAAGGACCACTTTACGGCTAACCAATGGGAGCTCAGCAAAATCTCAGCATGTATTAAGCTTAGTTTAATAGTAGATTGATGTATAATGAACATTAATAATATTTTACTTTATGTTTAAGATGTATTAGTTTAGTTTAAGTAAGCTTGTAATCTAGTTTAGCACAAATCAGCTTATGTTAGCTCTTAATACCTTTCCTAACTATTAAGAAAGGTAGAGGGGTGTGTGTGTGTGCTTGCTTGCTAGCTTAGCTCCATTTAAAGAGCTTGCACGCCCCTTGTATGAGAAGAAAACCAGATTTGAATCAAAACCCAATTTGAGAGCTTTGTGCTTTCGTGCTTAGGCACACCCCAAATACTAAACTTGCTTATCCTTAATTAGGCCGATTAAGGTGGTGTTCAAGTGAAGTCTTAAGCTTGATTAAGTGGTGATATCTGTATCTTAATCATAATTTAAGGGCCCTAAACTTGAGTTTGGTGGTGTTTCTGTATCCATTCTTCAAGTTTAGTGCTATCTCATTTGGTGTTTATACTCAAGGATTCAAAGAGAGTTAAAGTGAGTTTGCTAGCTTTAATTTGGAGTTAATGAATCTTAACTTTGCTTCTCTCTCACTTTCTCTCATTTACAAGCCACTCACATATCCATCCCCATGCTTATTCAAGGCTTAGACTACCTCTAATAGTTTAGCTTCCATCATAAACCTCAAACCATACTCAACCGTGCAAAAGTGAGAAACATGGTGTCACAAACCAGAAAAGTGGCACGGCCTACCCGTTCCTAAAGGTACGACCGTGCCACACCTATTCGTGTGGTTTTCACTTGGTTGCTTCATAATCTTGGTAGCTTGTAACTTGGTTCCATTCATCCCTTGTGATATTCATCAAATTACATCAAACTCCCTTTTGATTTTCACTTAGAATCCCTTGATTCTAAGTTCCATTCCTCCCTCACATGTTTGTTGCCTCACAACCAACATCTTATGTGCCACTTTCCTTGGTTTTCTCATGATTGTATTCTCCCTTGGTTGGTAAGCTTTCACTCTTAATTTGAGTATTAGCCTAGACCCTAGGGACATACATCATTAATTGATTATGAAGGAACTAATGAATATTTGCATGATTGGGACTAGTAAACATGACGTCCCTAAACTGAGTGATAACTAAATAATCTAAATCATAACGGTGGCTAGCAATAATATGACTATTAAGGAAAAAATAATAATACTAATAATAATAACAACAACAACAATAATAATAACAACAACAACAGTAATAAAGTTAATACTAAAAAGTGTGACGATAATATTAACCAGCTTCCTATAATGATAATAATGATGATGATAATAATGTCAAAGCTAATAATCAGTTATGTCATTATAGCATCATAACATTACAATACGAGCATCAACGGTATCTAGAGAAAGAGTAGAAACAAACTGAAATAAAATTAGCTCGAATAAATAATGATGGGTATGTTAATAATTAAAAGAAGAGTCAAGGGGTTTTGAGTCACTTATTAAACCAGAAAATTTAATAAAGTTTCCTAATTCATACTGACCGCAAAGTTATACCTTTGGGGTAAAGTAAAGCTCCTTCTATCGTTTCAAGTTGTAACGAACATTTTCCATTAAAAAGGATAGGGATTTCAAAAAACCAGGTGCATATACTGCCTATACTCTTCGTAAACTCACTTCTCAAATAAAAGAAAATTCATGTAATATTTATGTAATGAATCATTAGATGCAATGTTTTGTCACCTAAACAAGTGACTCATATCAATTATTAATCATCAGGGCTGTCATCCTTCAGTTTACTTGCGCGGCTATACCTCAGGCTTCCCGATCAGCCTGGGAGGTGTGCACCCATTTGAAGTTCGCTTCAGACCTTAATAAGGGTCCATTTTCAGATAATAACCAGCAACTGACTCACACTTTCTCTCTCTTCTACTTTCGAACAAAATGTTTTGAAATGTGGGTGCCTAACTAAACCAGTACAAAGTTTAATGCGCTTTACAGCATATGGATGTACGTATTCAGCTTAGGCTCATTATTCGAATGTTTTTATGTTTTCTATTTTTAGGTAAGAGATGAGTGAACAACCCTCCTCAGAGCAAGCCAAAAGGTAGCAAGAAGTAGATGATGGTCACAATGTTTCGCTAAAGGTTAGCTAACCAAGTGCTTACAGAGATTTATAAGCTAGCACTCCTAAAAACATGTCATTTGTATGAACTTTTGGACAATGTATTTGGTAAAGTATTTAAGAATTATACAAAAAGTTTGCTAATTGTATTACAAATTAGGCATGTTGTCAAATGTACTTTCTTATTCCCAAAGCTTCGTGGACTTGGTGAATGTGTGAGAGATATAGCGATGCAGGTAGTTCCACGTAACCTTGTCTCTTTGCGGGATGACAGTAACATTTCCAGTTGAATGACCTTCGCTACAATCATATATAAAAGTTATTAGATTAAGATAATTAGGTATTAGCAATTAGGGGTGTTGTCATTGTAGTATCAGAGTCAGGTTAGCGAATTACTATAAGCAATAGGGTATTCAAGGGTCAAGTTGTTATGTTTTAGGAGTATGACACAGGTAAATCGCATTTTTTAAGAAATTTGTATACGGATTTGACTGTTTACATCTCACTACTGCACACCACCATGGCCTATATCCAAGAACCCTTCTCAGAGTTTCATAACATGCTTGCTCCCACTCGTAGACTCCTATGGTCAGTGCCTCTCACCGTCCCATGGGATGAGTTTAGACTATGATGCCATAATTCATGGTTACGATTGATCTAGAGTTTACTAGGAGAGGTTTAACATTTTAGGAGCATGGACCACAGTAACCAGGGAGCTATTATTAAGAGGCGTTGGAGCTGAGGGACATTTCTTACGAGTCGCTCCTGTATATTTACCCTGTGCTTGGCATACCTCCCCCTGTTGTTCTACGTCCACCCACCTCTTATTCATCGGAGGGTTCGAGTGCCTTTGGAGAGGTTCAGGCAGCTATTGAGCCTAAGAAGGAGAAGATTGAGAAGAGCCTCAGGAGTAGCTTGAGGAGGAGAGAAGGGGTACAATAGGAAGATATCAAGGGTGAGGGTTCTAATACAAAGATAAATGACAGTAACATCGACTCTGGTGAGGTGGGAAATTACTCATCTGTTACTGGTTATCACTAGAACTCTCTTTTTAAATTTAAAGCCATTTTGCATTTTGTTTGATTCGGGTGCTCCCCATCATTTATGTGCACCTGAACTGCATTGCAATTATGGGCCAACTATAGAATTAGTTTACCAAATGGGTAAGTGATAGAGTGTCACATTCTTTATAAGCATGTCCTAAATATGATTGATGAGCATGTCTTCCTTAAAAATTTAATGCAATTCGACATGTCGGAATTCAGTGTAATCTTAGGGATGGATTACTTAACTAGTCACGGGGTAAGCATAGATTACAAAGACCTTAAGGCCACATCAAGTGATGCAGAGAGTCGAGAAATATACTTTTATGGTGAAAGGAATAAGAAAAGGTATCCCATAAATTCAATTATGAAAGCAAATAAGTTACTAAGGCAAGGCTCTATAGGATTTTTATGTTATTCCACTTAAGTTGAGGAGGAGATGAAAATAAAAGATATCTATGTGGCTTGTGAATTTCCTAATATCTTTCCTACTGAGCTTTCTGGTTTACCACCCCAAAGAGAGATTGATTTTAAGATTGAGCTAGTCCTTAGTGGACAACCCATTTTGAAAGCTCCATATATGATGGCCCCAACAGAGCTAAAAGAGTTGAAAACGTAGATGGATGAATTATTGTAAAAAGGGTTTATTAGGCCAAGTGTACCACCCTGAGGAGCCCCAGTTTTATTTGTGAAGAAAATGGATGGAAATTTTTTGTTGTGGATAGATTATAGGAAGAGTTCAACAAAATTACTATTAATAACAAGTATCCTTTGCCCCTAACAGACGATTTATTTGATCAATTGCAAAGAGTTAGGGTATTTTTGAAGATTGATTTGAGGCCTGGTTACTAGCAACTTAGGATTAAGTTAAAAGACATTCCCAAAACAGCCTTTAAGATTGGATATAGTCAGTATGAGTTTACAGTGATGCCTTTTGGGCCCGCCATTACCCCAGTTGCATTCATGGATCTTATGAATAGCATTTTCAAACCTTATTTAGACAAATTTGTGATGGTATTCATAGATGACATTCTAATGTGCTCCAAGCACAAAGAGGAATATGCTAATCATTTAAGAATTGTGTTAAGGACCTTGAGGGAACACCACCAGTTATGCTAAACTGAAAAAGTGAAAGTTGTGGTTAACTGAAGTGACATTTTTAGGACATATAGTTTCCAAAGAAGGGTTATAGTTGACCCTTAGAAGACAAAGGGGATTACTAAATAGTCCAGGTCAACCAATATGACAGAAGTAAGGAGTTTTCTAGGTTTTGCGGGGTACCATAGCAGGTTCGTGAAGGATTTTTCAAAGAGAACGACACTACTAACCAACATGCTGAAGAAAATGACTAGGTTTGAGTGGTCAGACGAGTGTGAGGAGGCATCTTAAGAATTAAAGGTTCGTTTGATCACAATTCTTATCTTTACCCTACCCGTAGAAGAGAAAGAGTACACTATTTATAGTAATGCTTCTAAGAGTAGGTTAGATTGTGTACTGATGCAAGATGATAATGTAATAGCCTATGCCTCAAGGCAAACTCAAACCTTATAGAAAGACTACCTAACTTATGATCTAGAGTTAACAGTGGTGGCTTTTGCCTCAAAAATCTGGCAACACTACCTGTACGGGGTACTGTGCTAAATCTATGCCGACCATCAGAGCCTAAAGTATATACAAATCTAAGGCAACAACGATGGTTAGAGCTACTTCAGGATTATGACATACAAATCTAATATCATCCTGGGAAGGCGAATAATGTAGCAGATGCACTAAATGCGTAGCCCCAACATAGTTTAAACACAATTATAAGTACCCAACTTGGAATCTTGAGAGATCTCAAGTATATGAGTATTAAACATATGATACGAGGGTTAATAGATGGGCTATTGTCATCATTAGAATTGCAACCTTCGATAGTAGAAGAGATTGATACGAGTCAAAAGGATGATGCTAAGTTAGAGAAGCTTACACAGAATGTCGTATAGGGAAAATCGCTTGGACTCGTTATACATGAGGATAAAACCTTGAGCTTTTAAAACTGGCTATGTGTGCCCAATAAGGAGAAACTAAAGAAGAAATATCTTAGAGGAAGCCCATAATACTTACTACTCTGTACAATTATGAGGAACAAAAATGTATAGCGATTTGAGGCAATTCCTTTGGTAGGATAATATGAGAAGAGAAATTGCAGAATATCTGGATACCTACCTAACTTGTCAACAAAAGGGTGGAAACTAAACATCAACGCCTAGTAAGCGAACTAAGGCCATTAGAGATTCAGAAATGGGATTCAATTTCAATGGATTTTTTATGGGATAGCCCGTTTTGGCTTCAAAAAAGAGTGTTATTTAGGTCATTGTGAACAGACTCACCAAATATGCCTATTTTATACCAATTCAGCACACTTGGGTGTAGAGAGACTGGCACAGTTGTATGTAAAGGAAATAGTCAGATTACATGGCATACCAAAGGATATGTTGAGACCATGTGTCCCTGATTATCACGGAAAGAGGAGAGATTATTTACCTTTAGTGGAATTTTCTTATAATAACAATCATCAATCAAAAGGGGGCCCTTAGAGAAATGGTAACGTTATCTTTGTCTAACTAAAAGGTCACGGGTTTGAGCGTTGGAATCAGCCCCTAACAAAGTTAGATTAGGTTGCCTACAATTCACCCCTTGGGGTGGGACTCTTCCTTAGACCCTGCGTGAATACGGGATGCTTGTGCACTAGGCTGTTCTTTTTTTTAATAGTCATCAATCTACCATTAAAATGGCTCCATTTGAAGTGCTGCATGGGAGAAAGTATAGAACACCCCTGTGTTGGAGTGAGCTCGATGAAACATTAACCATAGGGCCTGAATTAATTAAAGAGACCACTGAGAAGATAAGAAAAATTTAATAACATATTAAAGCAACCTAAAGATAACAAAAAAGCTATGCTGATAAGAGGAGGAGACCACTAGAGTTTCAGGTGGGGGATAAAAGTGTTCTTGAAGGTATCCATAGCTAAGGGAGTAAGAAGGTTCAATACTAGCATAAACTAAGCCTCAGATATATCGGGCCCAATGAAATTATTTAGAAGTTAAACTTTATGGATGATAGATTGGATTTACTAGTAGAACTTGAGCATGTGCATAATGTTTTTAACATTTCACAGCTCAGAAAATATATTCCATATCAAAATCATGACATCGCAACAGAGCCTATAGAAGTTGCTGATAATCTGGTCCATGAAGAGCATCCTATGTAAATATTAGATTACATGGCTAAACAACTCTAAAACAAAAGCATTCCTCTGGTAAAGGTTCTATGGGCAAACCATACCTCATCTAAAGTCCCATGGGAGACAAAGGAAGACATAAGAAGCAAATGCCCATACCTATTTGAGGCATAACCCAAGGTTTCCTTCCTAAATTGCAAGTTTCAAGGACAATAATAATGTTAAGGGGGGTTGTAACGTTCCAAACCTAAAATTATGTTAATTACCTCTAATTATATTAATTGAAATGATTAACTTGGCCACCACATTTCAATTTATTAACTTATATTTGTATATTTATTTACATAATTGTAAGTTTAATTGGCAGAGCGGCCTTAAAATGAATTCAGTTTTGCTCCAAAAAAATTCATTCAAAGTATTGCTAAATACATTAACAATGGCCAAATAAAATTAGCCTAATTATTAAATGGGTAATATATATATATATATACACACACACACACACACACACACACACATATACATACATATATACACACACACACACACACACACACACATATACGTGTGTGTGTGTGTGTGTGTGTGTGTGTGTGTGTATATATATATATACACACACACATATACATATATATATATATATATATATATATATATATATATATATATATATATATATATATATATATATATATATATATATATATATATGTATGTATGTATATGTGTGTGTGTGTGTATATATATATATATATGTGTGTGTGTGTGTGTGTGTGTGTGTGTGTGTGTGTGTATATCTATATATGTGTGTGTGTGTGTGTGTGTGTGTGTGTGTATATATATACATACACACACACTCCCTAAACCGAGCTTGGACTGAATAATCTAAATAATAACAACGGATAGCGATAATATGAGTATTAAAGAAATAATAATAATAATAATAATAATAATAATAATAATAATAATAATAATAATAATAATAATAATAATAGCAATAATGACCTTAATACTAATATGTGCGATGATAATATTAACAAGCTTTCAATAATGATAGTAATGATAATGAGAATAATGATGAAGCTAATAAAAATAAGGTGAGTTATGTCGTTACACTATTGTAACATTGATAATACAAACGTCAATAGCATCCAGAGAAAGAATAGAAGCAAAATGAAATAAAATCAGCTTGAATAAACAATGATGGGTATGTTACTAATTAAAAGAGGAGCCAAAAGATTTTTCATTAGTTATGGAACCAGAAAATTTAATCAAGTTTCATAAAATTTAATTTCATACTAATCGTGAAATTATACCTTCGGAGCAGAAATAAAGCCGCTTCTGCAATTTCAAGTTATAATGAACATTTTCCCTTAAAAAGGAGAGGCATTTCAAAAACGAGGCACATATATTGCATATGCTTCTTAAAAACTCACATGCTTTTCAAATTAAACAATATTCATGTAATATTCTTGTGATGAATCGTTGGACGTGATGTTTTGTCACCGACATAAGTGGCCACCATCAATTATCAATCATCAGGGCCAACATCCTTTAGCTTACCCGCGCGGCTGTAGTTCAGGCTTCTCGATCAGGCTGTGAGATGTGCACCCATCTTGGGTTTTCTTCAGACGTCAATAGGGGTCCATTTTAGATAATAGCTAGTAATGCAATTTTACTCACACTTTCTCTCTCTTTTGTTTTCGAACAAAATGTTTTGAAATGCGGATGGCTAACTAAACTAGGTACAAAGTTTGCTTTAAGCGTATGGATGTATGTACTGAGCTTAGGCTTATTATTGGAACGTTTTTACGTTTTCTATTTTTAGGTAAGGGATCAACAAACAACCCTTCTCCTAGTAAGCCAGAAGGTAGCAAGTAGTAGAGGAGGGCTATAGGATTTTGTTGAAGGTTCATTAGCCAAGTGTTCACAATGATTTACAGGCTAGCACTCCTAGGAGCATGTCATTTGTATAAAGTGTTGGAGAATGTTTTTGCTAACATGTTTAAGAATTATACGATAAGTTTGCTAATTGTATTACAAATTAGATAGGATGTCAAATGTACTTTCTTATTGCCAAAGCTTAGTGGACTTGGTGAATGTGTGAGAGACATAGCAATATAGGTAGTTCTAGGGAGCCTCGTCTCATTATGGGACGACAGTAAAGCCTCCAATTGAATGACCTCCACTGTAATCATAAATAAAAGGTTATTAGATTAAGATAATTACGTATATCAGGGATTGGGGGTGTTACATTTAATTTCAAATATCACCCTCATTTTTTTATAAAAATGTGCTAAGTGGAGTCACCACTGTAAGGAATATGACACGGTCCCCCATAAATGGTTGGACTCAGTTGATATTGGGTTGGTACTTGGATCAGACTTTTTTTAATTTAAACAAAATATAGACCAGACTGCAGTAGGAAGGAGCTGGCTAGCCCAAAAGACTAGACAACAACCCCAGTCCAAGATCCCAACTAGGCCAACATTAGGCCCAGTTTCCTGACTTAACAGTCCAATTGTGTCTTTAGCTGAGTCGAATGACTGGACTACAGTACCACTCAACCAGGTTCCTAGATCAGTACAACACCCAATTTTCTAGCTCAGCCACAATTAATGCTAAGGACCCCTAGGCTGCTCAACCCGAAAAAATGCAACAAAATAAAATAAAATAGTAAATAATTAGTAGAGTCACCAGTGTGTTTTTTAGGAAACTTATAAACCAAGCCTATTTTCTAAAATGAACCATAAACTAAAAGGGATAATGAAAGAGACAAAAAGGTTCGTTTTAAAAAGATCCTCAAAAGGGCTCCTAGTAATCGCTATCACTGGGAGCATCTGACTCCATAAGCTCAAATCGAGTATCCAAATTCGTGAATGAGGTACGATGTCATGATGGAGTGCATCACCACACCGCCCCTTATCACCGATAGCCTTTACTAATCAGTACAGGGAATTAAAGCTAGTTACACTATCACTCAATCATGCAACATGTTAGGATTGATTATACCAAAATAATAGGAATCAAGAATACAATGCTAGTCATGAAGAATTCAAAGATATAATGAAGGCAATTACAACAAGCTGGGCTAAACTAATTAAAGATTACATCTTTGGTAAACCCAAAATTAAATAAGATAAAGTGAAAGAAAGTAGAGAAAAGAAGGGAAGATTTTAGGTTATGCCCTCAAGATAACCCACCTGATTTACCTGGGAACCAGCAGAATGATGGCTCATTAATGAACAATCAATTTTTCACTCTTAATATTTTTACTACGCACCATGTTTCTCTCAAAAAGTTTCGGTCTCTCTCTCTCTCTCTCTCTCTCTCTCTCTCTCTCTCTCTCTCTCTCTCTCTCTCTCTGTGTGTAACGCTCTTATATTTTTTTAGTGTCTAACATTAGGGCGTATCCCACTAGTCCCCTTTTTGTAGTGCTCAAGGAATGGCATAAGCTAATTAGGAAAAGGAGACCTAATCACACTTCTAATAGGCTTAATCTTAAACAAGTGCAACAAACTATAGGAAACACTAACTATCGAGGCCAATCTTAGATATGGAGGAGGACATAAGAACCTAGCCAGAGGACCAGGTCAGGTTCCTGGCTAGCTCAAGCCCATAGGTCTGGCTTATCCTCCCTCATTCTTTTATGTTTCTTTTTCCTTTTCTTCTCTTATTTTTTATATGATGGACCCCTAAATACAAGTTAGGACAAAGTTTTCCTAATCAGATAGTAACAACAATAACACCACCTCCTAGTGTGGGTCTCACTTTCGCGGGGTCTTGGGAGATCAAGATGTAGGCAACCTTACCTCAACCGGCAGCCCTGCCCATAGCGATGTTGATTCCAAGAGACCCACAAAACACGATTTTGTGAATATATCTTAAAGAAGAAGGACTTTGTGAAAACATTTTGTGGAAATAACTAAGGATAAGCAATAAGGAATTAAACTAAGAAGTACTAATAAATCAGGTGGCAATAACTATGTAAACATAAGTACAACATAGCAAAGGAAGGTATTATACCTTAACACACATAGGTACACAAACATGTCTCTTCCTAGCTACCTGTACTCCCTGCCTACAAACACAACATATAAAAAAACCACAACCAAACCTACCCTACTGTAACCAAGAGACCTCTACGAGGCTAACTCTCTGAGATCTAAGATCTTAATCCTATCCCCCCGTAGTTTTCTATCCTGAGCCATGTCTTCCGTCAACCCTATGGCTTTCAAGTCGCCTCTAATCACCTCATCCAAACTCTTCTTTGGTCATTCCCTCCCTCTTTTACCTTAGGGAATATTAATCCTCTCACATCTCCTCACTGGAGCGTTTACACTCCTTCTTTTCACATGGCCAAATCATCTGAGTCTTATTTCTCTCATCTTATCTTCAATGGGAGTCACTTTAACTAAGGCCCTAGTTACTCCATTACTACTTCTATCTATTCTCGTATAACCACACATCCAGCTAATCATCCTCATCTTAGTAACCATTAACCTTTGAACTTGAGTCTTTTTTATAGGCCAATACTTCGATCCATACAACACAGCAGATCTAATTATCATACAATAAACTTTGCCTTTTAATCCTACAGGAATCTTCTTATTGCACAGCATGCCTAAAGCACACTTCCATTTTTTCCAACCCACTTTTATGTGCTGGTTAATATCTCCGTCAATATCTCCTTTTTGTTCAATGATCGAGCCTAGATATTTAAACTTCTCGACCTTTGGTATTGTTATCCCATCAATGGTGACTTCTCATCTCTCATCTTCCCTTCCACTAAAACGGCAATGTAGGTATTCAGTTTTCAATCTACTTACTCTAAAGCCTCTAGATTCCAGAGTATGTCTCCATCGCTCCAACTTGCATTAACTCCCTCTCTGGTTTGATCAATAAGAATAATATCATTAGTGAATAACATACACCACAGTACCTCATCTTGAATCCCTTTTATAACTTCATCCATAATCAGAGTGAAAAGAAAAGGACCTAAAGCGGAACCCTAATGCAGACCCATACCAACGTAGAAGTCATCGGTAACCCCTCCTGGCATCCTAATACTCATCCTACCTCCCTCGTACATATCCTTAATAACTCAAATATACTCAGGTGACACTTCTTTCTTTTTCAAGCATCTCCATAACACTTCACGTGAAATCAATCATATGCTTTTTCCAGGTCAATGAACACCATATGAAGATTTACCTTTCTATCCCTGTAGAATCCCATGAGCCTTTTAAGGAGGTAAATTGCCTCTGTGGTCGACCCGTCAGCCATAAAACCAAATTAGTTCTCTAATATCGAAATATCCTTCCTCAACCTTCTCTCAATCACCCTCTCCCATAACTTCATAGTGTGATTAAGCAACTTTATACCCTGATAATTATTACAATCCTGAATATCTCCTTTGTTCTTATACAATGGGATGACTGTACTAAACCTCCATTCTCTGAGCATCTTGGTAGTCCTAAAAACAATATTGAAAAGCTCTGCTAGTCGGTTTAATCCCTCTTCACCCAAATACTTCCACACTTCTATCGGTATCTGATCTGGTCCCTCTACCTTCCCATTAGTCGTCTTCTTTAGGAACTCTTTAATCTCGTCCTTGGTGATAGGTTCACACAATCAAAGATCAAGTTGACTCTTACTACTCTGACTTTCCCCACTTCTAAAATCTTCCATTACTTCACCATTGAGGAGTTTGGAAAAGTATCTTTGCCATCTCTCCTTGATTTCTGCATCCTCAGCCAGCACCTTACCATTTTCCTCTTTGATGTACCTCATGACACCCAAATCCCTTGTTCTTCTTTCCCTAGCCCTCCTCAATTTAAAGACTTCTACAGTACCAAATCACTCCCCCTGACCATGGACTCACCTAAACCTTCAAGTGGCATCATCAACCACAACTTTTGGGGCTATTCTTTAGGCCCATTTTCTTGTACCGAATCCTCGACTGAGCCTAGTGATGCAACATTTTCAGTTGTTTAGGTTGGCCATTTTTGTTCGTCATGTCTCACAACTCCCTGTTTATCATCAACACCCAGTTTAGAAATATTTGTTAAATTTCTCCAATCAATATCATTTTTACCTTCTTCCACTTGTGCACAATAAGGGAGCACATCTTTATGAAAAATTACATCCCCACTCATAAAGGTCTTCCTAATCTCAAAATCATATACCTTTCATCCCTTTTTTCCTGAGCGATAACCCACAAACATACATTTTTTGCTGCGTAGAGGAAAGCTATCTTTCTATCTTCTATATTTGTGAACACAGCTCAAAGACCCAAAGACTTTCAGATAATCATATGTGGATTTGGTTTCAAACATAATTACTTATGCTTGCAGTGTTGAGGAATGCGCCCTACTAATTAATATGCAGCACTCAGAACACATTCTGCCCAAAAATTGAAGATTTGCTTGAAATCAAATAGCCTTAACAACATTTAAAATATGTATATGCTTCCTCTCAACCCTTTCATTTTGCTGAGGAGTATCAACTCAACTATTTTGATGCAAAATACCTTGTTCATCATAGAACTTCTTCATATGAGCTGAGGTGAATTCATGTTATCACTTCATATAACTTTAATGGCGGTTTTGAGTTAGGTCCTTACCATCATGGAAAAATTTTTAATCAATTGGGAAGCTTCAATTTCATCTTTCATCAAGAACACCCAAGTCCCTCTACTAACATCATCAACCATAGATAAAAAATAATGTGCTCTCGATAAAGATTCAACCCAATAGAGGCACCAAATATTGCAATGAAGCAGATTAGAAAATTCAAAGCTCTATTATCACTAATTGGAAAAGACAAATACATATGTTGTGCTCTAAAACACACATCTTACATATTCTCTCTACGATTATTGTCATAACCACCGATGCTGTTATGAAATGAAGACATAACTTGCTTAGAAGGATGCCTAAGCTTTTGATGCCAAAGATCAAAAGTATCGACTTTGTTAACTTGAAGTTCTCCTATTCGAACATCCCTGAAGACATAGAGCCAGTTCTTTGTTCACCCTCTCCAATCCACCTCCTCGTAAAAGGTCTTATATCACATGTTGTTTATGAGTAAAGGTCACTTTGCAAAGTAATTCATTTGTAAGTTGCACTATAAAAATTAAACTACAATTTATGCTAGGCACACATAGCACATTATGGATAGTTATTTGTTAATTTAATTGCACCAAACCATGGCTTTCAACAATGCTATTTTCTCCATTAGGCATTCTGACTAGCACTACTAGAAAACCGTCTATTTGTGACTGAAAAAGTGGTTACAAATAGAGTAAAATCGGTCACAAATGACATTTGTAACCCCACTTGTGACCGAATACAGTGGTCACAAAAACCTTGGTTAGAAATTACATTTGTGACCGATTCAATCACAAATTGTGATGCCATTTGTGACTGAATGTGTAGTCACTGTGTGTGATTGAATTTGTAACTACTTTATTTTTGACACCATTTTTTGGACGACTTTTGTGGGGAGAAACTGGGACCCATTTATGATTGTCTTTGCGACCAAATTGTCATTGTGACCAATTTTGTGACTGATGCGGATCATATAATTTCAACCGTTATTGTGACTATTGTTTTTTATGACAGTTGTTCTGACTGATTTTTTTGAACATTTTTCTAATTTCTGACTGTATTCGTGATCGATTTTGGTGGGATCGAAAACAATTTGTAACCGTTTTAATGACTGCTTTTTCTGCAAAAGCTCGAAACATGCATTTACAAAATTGCAATACATAATTATATAAACATAGCGACCAAACTTCATAGTTCCATAACAACCAAGCTTCATGGTTCCATAATAACCAAATATGGTTCCAACACAAATTCTTTAGTACCAAACTTTATAGTTTCATAACAATGAAATAAGCTTCCAACACAGGTAGCTTAGTACCAAACATTCAAACTTAAATTACAATGTTTAACATCATTCAAAGTAATCCAAAACACAAAGCAAAGCATATGACACCATCAAACATTATTTGCAAAACAATCATACATCATCCTCATCCTCATTGCCATCCTCATCTTCATTCTCTTGTTGATCATCACCACCACCACCCCTATCATCATCATCATCTTCTTCTTCTTCTTGACCACTATCTTCATCACCACAACTATTGCTTCCCTTTCCAACATTAGCATTGAAGGATACTTGATGCAACAAAGATTTTACAAGTTTGTTGGTTTCGGAAAGTTGTTTAGTGGTTTGATGTAGTTTTTTCTCAACTCGATTCGACCTCTTCTTTAACCTTTTCTTTGATTGCTTCTTCTTTTTAAGTGCTTCAATAGGAACTTTAGTAGTAGTTGATGGACTAGTAGAAGAGGCACATGAACCTTCCATTCTAAATCCATAAATTTTTCCTTTCTTAGTAAGTCTAACAACTCCCCCCCAATATTCATTTGAGTTTGTGCAGACAGTTGAGAAAGTGGTGTTCCATTACCTTGAGTGCCTTCACCTTAGGTAGATGGTTGCATCTCTGCAAGTCTTTTTTTATACTTTTCCTATATTAACAAAAATTAAAATATTTATGTCATTACAATCATAGAAGACAAACAAATATTTAAGTAAATTAAAAAATTTTCAAAAAAGAACTCACTTATATATGCCTCTTTTGACTTCTCATCAACAAATGATTGATCTTTTTTGCTGGAGTGGGTGCGCACAAATGATTCATCAACCTTTGGTTCTCTTTTTAATTCTTCAGCCTACATACAATTACAAATAAAATAAGTAGTCACCAAATATGTTTAAATAATATTTATTAATTAGATAAAATAAACTCACACATACAAAAAAATGTATTACCAGTCTTCTTCTATACTTAGAATGGGGAATTGATCCACCACAATGCACAAATAAGCCTACCCCCAACGGCGATGCTCGATTTGCCTTGCTTGAATAACTTTTCTCCTTTAATTTATCAAACTTCCAATATGCACGTAAACCATCATCAACGTCGTTGCTTAGCAACATAGGTTGTTTCTCACTTTTTCGAATCTCAAAAGTCATTCCTTATATTCTTGGCAACCCACGAAACTCAAAAACTCTTCTAATCTCATGAGCGTGCTCATCATCTCAATAAATTTTTTTTCTAAAATTAAGCCAAAATTATAGTTACATGTAAGTATACAAATAAGTATATACCAAATATTGTTTCTGCAAATTTAAGTAACTTACTTTGAATTCATCAAACCATGTATTTTGTACTTCAATTAGTATATCCTTTCATGTATGATATAGTGAATCATACTTAATCCTGATAATATTGGAAAGGGCATGAATGAATCAGTATGGTTTAGATAGAATCTGCCAAAAATTAAACAAATGCATAGTATTATAATTTCCATTTTATAATGTTAATTAGGAAAACATCAATTACGATAAAAAGTAAGTACTTACACTTTTTCACGTGGGAGAATCTTCATCCTTTTTTGTCATTGGACTTCTTTATTATGTTGACAGACCTTTTAAGAAGGCTAAGAAGTCTCAGAAGTAGTAGTAGTTGTTGGAGTGGTGGTAGAAATAGGTATATGGCCAAAAGAAAGTTGGGTTGGTTAGCTAGTAGATGGGTGAACACGTGCTTGGGTATGATTTTGAAAAGGTAGAGAGTTTGTAAGAACAGAATTTTGAATAAGATGTACTGGTGTAGACGAAATGGAAGGTGATGGATAGATGCAGGAGTCCATTGAGAAGAAGTGAAAGTGAAACGAAACTTTTCTTGGTACGACTTTTCTCTGACATCTTTCAAGTGAAGAAAACTAATGAAACAAATAAACACAAAATTAACAAGTGCCATGCATATAATCAAGGAAGTAAACCAATAAAGTTAGTATCAACAATTTAATTTTTAAAAAAAATACGAAAAAAAATTAAAAGGAAAAAGAAAGCATTGAATACTCTCAAGAATTATATAAAATAGTACTACATAAATAAGACAAGATCATAAAAAAAACAAGATCACAAAAGAAATAAGATCGTCTTCACAATAATAAAATGATGACCATGGAATAATAATGTAACACCCCGCATTTTCGTTTTCCATTAAGCTAATTAAATGTCCTTTTTACGTTCTAAAATCGTATTTTTAGTAACCGTATGAGTTAAATTATTAATCGATGTGCTTTTGGGAGCTACTTTTATTAAAAAGGATATTATTATTGCTACTATTGATTTCAAAGTCAATTTGTGCCATTTATGCCTTTAAATTGTATCGATAATCCAATTTAGTCGTTATTCGATTTATTTAGTCGTTTCCTGAAAACGATTAGGTTTTCAACCTTAGAATTAGTTTCGAGGTTTATGAACATCAAACCTTGACATATTTGGGAACGAATAGTCAATAGAAGGCCGTATTAGTGATTCGGGTTTAGAATTCGGGATACGAACTAAACTAGCGGTGCTTGTCGTTAATCGGCTTGAAATAAAAAGAACAAAAAGGGGAGGGGTATTTTGGTAATTAGGCGCGAGGCTTTTTCTTCCCCCTTTCACGCGACCCCCCCGAACACGCTCTCTCTCTCTCACTGCTCTGCGTCTTCTCCTCCTCTTCGAGCCACCATGAACGTTGGCCACCTCCTCCCTCCTCACACCCACGCGTCGCCGGCGAGCCCCACGACGGTCCCTGTGCGCAGCGAGCACCGCAACCCAACCCCGTAGTGGTCAGCGTGGGCGGCGGAAACACGCCGAAATCCGGCCGAACACCTAGCAGATTTGGAGCATGCAAGGTGAGTTTCGAACCTCTTCTCTCCTATAAATTGAATTCTCGCCCTAATTCCATCTCAATTGTGCCTAAATTCCTCAGAAATCGCAAGTTAGGTTTTTGGGTTTGGGGTAGGTCGAGTCAGGCGCGAAGAGCAGAGGAGCATCTGGCTTTTGGTGTTCGATTTTGGCCTCAATTCAAGCTAAATTGCGCGTTTCTAGCGTGGTATCGAGGTGGGTGTTCTTCGCCTCCTAAACTAATATTAATTTTCAAACGAATTTCAGCAGATTGATGTTGCATGTTAAGTTAGGGTTTGTTAAATGCATTAGAAATGGCAAGAAGTGAGCTATACCTGCTTAGGTTCGATTCATGTAGTTAATGGATGCGTAAGATTGTGATTCGAAGTGAATTATACGTGTTTAGCGTTAATTCGAATGCATGTAGTTAATCGATGCCTAAGATTGTGATTCGAAGTGAATTATACGTGTTTAGCGTTAATTCGAATGCATGTAGTTAATGGATGCCTGTGATTGTAAATTGATGCAAATTATGTGCGATTAGCTTCAATTCGAACCAATAAACGTGAATCATACCTGAGTTGTTAATTCGAAGTAATTTAAAAGTGTTTAGCGTCGATTCGAAACAATAAATGTAATTCATGCTTAAGATGTTAATTCGAAGTAATTTAAAAGTGTTTAGCGTCGATTCGAAACAATGAATGCAATTCATGCTTAAGATGTTAATTTGAAGTAATTTAAATGTGTTTAGCGTCGATTCGAAACAATGAATGTAATTCATGCTTGAGATGCTAATTCAAAGTTAATTTAACGTGTTTAGCATCGATTCAAGTTAATTAGTTGATGCACGAAAAAGAATTAAAAACGAAGTTATATTAACATGTTTAGCGTCGACTCAAGTTAATGAGATAACGTGCGAAAGAGAATTAAAATCGAAGTTGTGTTAACATGCTTAGCTTCTATTCAAGTTATTTAGCTAATATATGAAAAAGGGTTAAAATCGAAGTCCTTTTAACGTGTTTAGCTTCCATTCGAATTGATTAACCGATGCGTGCAAATGAGCTAATTTTGAGGTTAATGAAATGTGTTTAGCTTCGAATCAAGTGGATTAGCTAATGCATGTTAAAGGAATTAATCTCGAAGTTATATAAACATGTTTAGGTTCGACTCGAGTTAAACTAACTAATGCATGTAAACGAATTAAATTCGAAGCTATTGAAATATGTTTAGTTTTCACTCGAACCTCTGTTCTCTGTACATTCATGCTTAGGAAAGTTGCTTCGAAATGTATCGTATATGTTTAGAATCAAATTATGTTTGATTTATTGAATAAAGTGTTGTCGATTCATGAATAAATGTGGCCATATGAACGCTTGTTGTAGCGCACCGCTGAATGGTGCTGGATGCTCAGGTAAGAACCTAAACTTCACCCTTTATTTTTATAAGCTAATAGGATAATATGTTGTGATTAATGAAATGATGAATCGAGTTGGTAGTTGGATGGTTTGAGGAAAGAATCATGAGCGTTCGAGGTCCTGTGGTACGGTGCTTGTGAGGAGGGAGTTCGGGTTGTGAAATTACCGCAATCGTGTGGATTGCGAGGCCATGTGTGGCTCATTGTGTTGAAATGATTACGAAGTGTTTAAATGTGATATGTGTATTCCCTTTTCCTTGTATGTTTAAAATGTAACATGTGTGTGGAAGGGTGATGTTTTAGCAAATGACTTTTCATGTGTTTTAAATGAATAATAGCCATGTCTAGTAACGAGCTATGGCCTATTTTAGCTATTCAAATAATGTTTGGGAGGAATCCCTAAAACGTTTTTAACAAAAGGGAGATGGGAATTATACGTTGAATGATTTTATTGTTTGAAACGCAAGATTACTAGCCGTTATGGCCGATACGCTTTAAGTGGCTAAGATAATGTGCTGCGGACAAAATGATATGATGTGAATAATGTTAACCTAGGGGATAAGTCCGGATAAACCCTAGAGGCCCTGACGAGGGCTAATGTAATGGTCCGATATGTTATATGTAGCCATCCCGGGAGTAAGAGCTTAAGCGTGAGCGTTAGGTCTCACTATGGGGTCGAGAATAGTTCTCACCCAAACAGCACCCTGTAATGATCTTATGCCAGAAGTACTTTCGTACTAAGTTAAGAAAAGCAATTGGCCTTTGCCATTTTATACGTTTTAAAGTAAAAGAATGTTTTACGGGCCCAAAGAGGCCATATGAAATGAATTTGAAATGCTTGTAAGGGTCGTTTTACGACGAATGCGAAATGTAAACTCTTTCAAAAGGTTGAGAACCTCAAGGTTATGAAATGCTTTCAATGTTCAAAGAAAGTTTCATTGCAGATTTAAAGAAAATGTTCTTAAATATGATGAATGTGGATTCTTAGCCTGTGTATTAAAGGAAAGCTTTCAATGGATGTATTATGAATGATTCTTAAGTATGGTTGAACGTGGATTCTAATCTTATGTGGCATCATTCTTATCCATAGCAAATCTGTCTGATTTTGATAGTGTATGAGATGAGAAAGAAAGTTATAGCACGTTAAAAATTCTATGAATGAAGGCGTTTCTTCCTAAAAGAATGAACGTTGATATGCGAATAGCATGCGAGGGTGTCATATGGCTTAATATGATGTTTAAAGGTACTTAAATGCTTGATATGTGTTTATGTGTGTGATCTGTATATTATATGAATGAAATATTAAGAAAAGTGTGAATATGAAAAAGGATAACCTTAAATACACATCATATGATTGAGGGTTCATGTGTAATTTAAATGGAGTGTTAGGAAGTTATTTTATGAAAAGAAAAGATCCTTATACTTAGCCTTCGATGCTTACTCACGTGCCTAACTGCTTGCTAGTAAAGAATTCCGTCGTTGAGGAACCTAGAAATATGACTGAGTGGTCGAAGTGAAGTTTATGTTTAGTGATCCTCCCATAAAGGTTCTATGAATATCTATTATGATAGTAAAGTATGGAAACATGATATGTGACTAGTAAAGATAGTATTGCCTGCAACGGTTTTGGTTTTAAGGGGGTTGGGGGACACTCACTGAGCGTGTGGTTGCTCATCCCACTACTCTTTCCCCCTTTTCCCCAGGTTTTCCTTCTGACAGGAAGAAGTTGAGTCAGATAAGTCCAGAAGGAACCTATTGTTGCTTACAAGGCGTCGTATGTGCTCATTTGAAGGGATCCTATGTGTTTAATGAAGTCATCTAATGTATTCTTAGTTTATAAAGGTCTGTAAACAATTATTCTAGTTCATGTAATGCATATGGTATAAAAGGTCGCTCTGTATGGCCGTCTGAGCCAACCATCAAGTTAGTTAGATGTCTTCTTGGTTTAATTTAGCTATGTTTTGAGATGTAAATCTTAATTCTCCGGTTTTGTCAACCGTTGAGTTGTATCTTCCATTTCTTCTTTATTCATGAGTCAATCTATTTGGTGTACTCCGAGCGAGTGGCTCGTTGAGTTATGAACTCCGGCGTGTGGCCGTTGAGCTATGTTTTAAATGTTTGCGCTTCCGTTGATTTACAGGGACTTATTGTAAGGCTTTTAGCCTGGAAACGGTCAGTTTTTAGGGGAAATTCTGCCCGTTTCGTCCCAGGAATTAAGTAAGAAGTTAGGAAAGCGTAACGCTTCTGGCCTAGGGGCTGGGGGTGTTACATTGATGGTATCAGAGAAAAAGTCCTGCGACCATAGGCCGCAACCTGAGTCTTGCATTTCATATAGTCGCCTAGGAACACTGTATGGTTATGTGACATATGCCTGCCTTGTGTGCAAATGTGAGTTTTACGTGAACGTTCGCGCATTTCACTAGTTAGGTGCGGCTTCCGTAAGCTGAATGGTTGGATGAGAGAACCATTTGTTAAGATATAGGCCGAGTGATTCGTATTGTCGTGCATGAAATAAGTGTTAGCTCAATTGAAAGTTGTTTCGTTTATATGCTTTGGTGATTTTAACCCAATGTTTAAGGAACATATGATTTGAATCGAACGATTGGAAAGCCTTAACTCTACGTTCATCTTTGCCCCTAAAATACGATTTGCTCCTCGGGCCCCATAATGGAGTGAGCAGACGTATTCAAGGTTGGTAGAGAAAGAGCTAGAAGCAATTAGACTATCTCCTTTCGAAAACCTAAGGACCTTGCAGGTTAAAGCCTTTTGTTCAGGGAGAAAGAACCTAGCAGACTTTGGAATTGTACATCGTAGACGATCCCCCCCTAAGGCTAGCGACCTGCAAAAGGACTCCTACGATCACCTGTAGGATTGATGTACCCCGTAAGACCAGTAGTGCCACTGTTCTTACCCCTTGTTATCTGATTAATGGCTAGTCTCTAGTTACTTTGGTCAAGCCCAAGGCATACCTTTGACCCTAGAATGCTAATAAGGATTGCTGCCGTTTATACCCGTTTAGGTGACTCTTGTACAACATTATTGTGAACCATTGTGTTTTACAACATGCTATGTTTTCATAAACGTTTGGAAGCCTATATTGTTATATGAAATGGCAAGTATGGTTATCCGTGTGTTTCATAAGTGAGAGGTATAGTAAATAAACCACTTGGTACGTGTTTAAATTATTTCTAGTTGAGTGCGCCACTGAGTTGGCCAAATAATTTAAGTTATGTGAGTGTTTGCTTCATATAACCGTGCTTATCTAATTATAGCATAGCAACTAGCCCCTTTTGCATTATAATTAAGTGGCTAACTGTGAACATACCTCATGACATGACTACACGACTGTGGCCTCTGCATTCGAATGCTTACCCTTGTATGTATCATTGCATGATGTGCTAAGATATTCGTAATGGTAGCGGAGTTACTCATTGAATATATGCCTAAGTTCTATGTTTCATATGTTTGATTGAGTGGCTAAAAACCCATATGCCTAGCAAAAAGATCTTGTGACCATAGGAGTTTCATTCGCATTTATTGGCTTTGTACCTTCTTTGCCTAGACCATATGACATGCCAGCGTACTTGCGACCATATTTGAATGCGTGACTTAAAGGGATATGAATGGATGTGTGTAAAACAATCCCTGGCAGGGTATAACTGAGTGTCCTGGCATGGTATGACTGGGTTAGCCGTATCATGTCTTGCATGCTGAATTTTTATGGGTACATGGTAGGTTTCATAGAGAACCTTGGATAGTGCTTTGCTAGCCATCATATGTGCTGCCAACGCTGTCTTACTATACTTTGCTTAGCATGTTTGGCCTTACCTTCAACCTAGTTGTCTTATAGCTAGATACGACACCGTTTGGCATAGTAGCACTACCATTTCTCGGGTTACATGTATGTACACACATATCTAGAGCATGATGAGACGTCCTTCGAAGCCTATGCTCGTATATTCTTACAATGAATCAAACATTAATGTATTGAATGAGCATAACCCTTCATTTGTATGAATCTATGACTGAAGAGACAATCGGTTCCAAGTAGAGACTTTACGGGAAGTCTCCCCGCCATCAAAACCATCGACTTACATTATGCCTTAGCATTCCATTTCAAAGTTATTCTTCTCGACATGATACGCTAGTTTATGTTGATTCATGATTTTTGACCTTCAATGCTCCGTTATTAACCCATCCGTGACGTCAATGTGAATTCAAGTGTTACTCTGAGTCCCTTCATTATCAATGTGATGTAACATGATGTTTTTACTGCTTAGGTGCGATGTGATAGCTTCCTGACCAATTGATTTGACTTTGGAATGACTCACTATCCTTATGCCTTTGAATGAACCTGTCTAAGTTAACTGCCTTCATACGAACCTGACATGTCCTGAATAAGTTGTCGCGAATGAAAAAGCCTAAAGGTTAGCTGGGATTGATGTACAGACATCGGAATGTTGGTGCATATGTTTTCCTTTTGTAAATTGCTTGCCATGTATGTTTTAGACGCGTTCATGCTCCCCGAGACTCCTAAGCTTAAGAATATTGGATTGCTAATATTATGCAATTCCATTATGCTTAAATGATACTATATGGTCTTATGTGACATTTCTATCACTCTAAATGTGTTATAGTAGTCTCCATGTTAATCATTGTGATCCCGAAAGTGACTTGAATTCATGTTTTAGAATAAGACTGCTAGTGTATGACCTTAAGATGTCATTGTCTCAATTGTCATACCTTTAGATGCCCACTTATAGATGCATATGCGTAGAATTATTGATTGCCATGCGAACTGAGTCTAGATCATTGAAAATCTATGTTTCATTTTCAAAACAAACTCGATATGGTTTTCCACGCCAACTCATTTGCCTCTCTTCAATGCGATTTGCCCTCGGCGCCTAAATAGAGCGAGTAGACGCTTGAAGAGATTGGCGAGGAGGAGACTAGATACCATGAGGCAATTTTCGTTTGATTTAAAAAGTAATATCTTCAAAATGACCTTTTGGAAACCAATCGCGTAGATCCTAGTTATGTGTGTGCATTCTAGAAAAGACCGAACTTAGATATTGAATTTCGAGGACGAAATTCTTTTAAGGGGGTAAGAGTGTAACACCCCGCATTTTCGTTTTCCATTAAGCTAATTAAATGTCCTTTTTACGTTCTAAAATCGTATTTTTAGTAACCGTATGAGTTAAATTATTAATCGATGTGCTTTTGGGAGCTACTTTTATTAAAAAGGATATTATTATTGCTACTATTGATTTCAAAGTCAATTTGTGCCATTTATGCCTTTAAATTGTATCGATAATCCAATTTAGTCGTTATTCGATTTATTTAGTCGTTTCCTGAAAACGATTAGGTTTTCAACCTTAGAATTAGTTTCGAGGTTTATGAACATCAAACCTTGACATATTTGGGAACGAATAGTCAATAGAAGGCCGTATTAGTGATTCGGGTTTAGAATTCGGGATACGAACTAAACTAGCGGTGCTTGTCGTTAATCGGCTTGAAATAAAAAGAACAAAAAGGGGAGAGGTATTTTGGTAATTAGGCGTGAGGCTTTTTCTCCCCCCTTTCACGCGACCCCCCCCGAACACGCTCTCTCTCTCTCACTGCTCTGCGTCTTCTCCTCCTCTTCGAGCCACCATGAACGTTGGCCACCTCCTCCCTCCTCACACCCACGCGTCGCCGGCGAGCCCCACGACGGTCCCTGTGCGCAGCGAGCACCGCAACCCAACCCCGTAGTGGTCAGCGTGGGCGGCGGAAACACGCCGAAATCCGGCCGAACACCCAGCAGATTTGGAGCATGCAAGGTGAGTTTCGAACCTCTTCTCTCCTATAAATTGAATTCTCGCCCTAATTCCATCTCAATTGTGCCTAAATTCCTCAGAAATCGCAAGTTAGGTTTTTGGGTTTGGGGTAGGTCGAGTCAGGCGCGAAGAGCAGAGGAGCATCTGGCTTTTGGTGTTCGATTTTGGCCTCAATTCAAGCTAAATTGCGCGTTTCTAGCGTGGTATCGAGGTGGGTGTTCTTCGCCTCCTAAACTAATATTAATTTTCAAACGAATTTCAGCAGATTGATGTTGCATGTTAAGTTAGGGTTTGTTAAATGAATTAGAAATCGCAAGAAGTGAGCTATTCCTGCTTAGGTTCGATTCATGTAGTTAATGGATGCCTAAGATTGTGATTCGAAGTGAATTATACGTGTTTAGCGTTAATTCGAATGCATGTAGTTAATGGATGCCTAAGATTGTGATTCGAAGTGAATTATACGTGTTTAGCGTTAATTCGAATGCATGTAGTTAATGGATGCCTGAGATTGTAAATTGATGCAAATTATGTGCGTTTAGCTTCAATTCGAACCAATAAACGTGAATCATGCCTGAGTTGTTAATTTGAAGTAATTTAAAAGTGTTTAGCGTCGATTCGAAACAATGAATGTAATTCATGCTTAAGATGTTAATTCGAAGTAATTTAAAAGTGTTTAGCGTCGATTCGAAACAATGAATGTAATTCATGCTTAAGATGTTAATTCGAAGTAATTTAAATGTGTTTAGCTTCGATTCGAAACAATAAATGTAATTCATGCTTGAGATGCTAATTCAAAGTTAATTTAACGTGTTTAGCATCGATTCAAGTTAATTAGTTGATGCACGAAAAAGAATTAAAAACGAAGTTATATTAACATGTTTAGCGTCGACTCAAGTTAATGAGATAACGTGCGAAAGAGAATTAAAATCGAAGTTGTGTTAACATGCTTAGCTTCTATTCAAGTTATTTAGCTAATATATGAAAAAGGGTTAAAATCGAAGTCCTTTTAACGTGTTTAGCCTCCATTCGAATTGATTAACCGATGCGTGCAAATGAGCTAATTTTGAGGTTAATGAAATGTGTTTAGCTTCGGATCAAGTGGATTAGCTAATGCATGTTAAAGGAATTAATCTCGAAGTTATATAAACATGTTTAGGTTCGACTCGAGTTAAACTAACTAATGCATGTAAACGAATTAAATTCGAAGCTATTGAAATATGTTTAGTTTTCACTCGAACCTCTGTTCTCTGTACATTCATGCTTAGGAAAGTTGCTTCGAAATGTATCGTACATGTTTAGAATCAAATTATGTTTGATTTATTGAATAAAGTGTTGTCGGTTCATGAATAAATGTGGCCATATGAACGCTTGTTGTAGCGCACCGCTGAATGGTGCTGGATGCTCAGGTAAGAACCTAAACTTCACCCTTTATTTTTATAAGCTACTAGGATAATATGTTGTGATTAATGAAACGATGAATCGAGTTGGTAGTTAGATGGTTTGAGGAAAGAATCATGAGCGTTCGAGGTCCTGTGGTACGGTGCTTGTGAGGAGGGAGTTCGGGTTGTGAATTGACCGCAATCGTGTGGATTGCGAGGCCATGTGTGGCTCATTGTGTTGAAATGATTACGAAGTGTTTAAATGTGATATGTGTATTCCCTTTTTCCTTGTATGTTTAAAATGTAACATGTGTGTGGAAGGGTGATGTTTTAGCAAATGACTTTTCATGTGTTTTAAATGAATAATAGCCATGTCTAGTAACGAGTTATGGCCTATTTTAGCTATTCAAATAATGTTTGGGAGGAATCCCTAAAACGTTTTTAACAAAAGGGAGATGGGAATTATACGTTGAATGATTTTATTGTTTGAAACGCAAGATTACTAGCCGTTATGGCCGATACGCTTTAAGTGGCTAAGATAATGTGCTGCGGACAAAATGATATGATGTGAATAATGTTAACCTAGGGGATAAGTCCGGATAAACCCTAGAGGCCCTGACGAGGGCTAATGTAATGGTCCGATATGTTATATGTAGCCATCCCGGGAGTAAGAGCTTAAGCGTGAGCGTTAGGTCTCACTATGGGGTCGAGAATAGTTCTCACCCAACAGCACCCTGTAATGATCTTATGCCAGAAGTACTTTCGTACTAAGTTAAGAAAAGCAATTGGCCTTTGCCATTTTATACGTTTTAAAGTAAAAGAATGTTTTACGGGCCCAAAGAGGCCATATGAAACGAATTTGAAATGCTTGTAAGGGTCGTTTTACGACGAATGCGAAATGTAAACTCTTTCAAAAGGTTGAGAACCTCAAGGTTATGAAATGCTTTCAATATTCAAAGAAAGTTCCATTGCAAATTTAAAGAAAATGTTCTTAAATACGATGAATGTGGATTCTTAGCCTGTGTATTAAAGGAAAACTTTCAATGGATGTATTATGAATGATTTTTAAGTATGGTTGAACGTGAATTCCAATCTTATGTGGCATCATTCTTATCCATAGCAAATCTGTCAGATTTAAAGTGTATGAGATGAGAAAGAAAGTTATAGCACGTTAAAAATTCTATGAATGAAGGCGTTTCTTCCTAAAAGAATGAACGTTGATATGCGAATAGCATGCGAGGGTGTCCTATGGCTTAATATGATGTTTAAAGGTACTTAAATGCTTGATATGTGTTTATGTGTGTGATCTGTATATTATATGAATGAAATATTAAGAAAAGTGTGAATATGAAAAAGGATAACCTTAAATACACATCATATGATTGAGGGTTCATGTGTAATTTAAATGGAGTGTTAGGAAGTTATTTTATGAAAAGAAAAGATCCTTATACTTAGCCTTCGATGCTTACTCACGTGCCTAACTGCTTGCTAGTAAAGAATTCCGTCGTTGAGGAACCTAGAAATATGACTGAGTGGTCGAAGTGAAGTTTATGTTTAGTGATCCTCCCATGAAGGTTCTATGAATATCTATTATGATAGTAAAGTATGGAAACATGATATGTGACTAGTAAAGATAGTATTGCCTGCAACGGTTTTGGTTTTAAGGGGGTTGGGGGACACTCACTGAGCGTGTGGTTGCTCATCCCACTACTCTTTCCCCCTTTTCCCCAGGTTTTCCTTCTGATAGGAAGAAGTTGAGTCAGATAAGCCCAGAAGGAACCTATTGTTGCTTACAAGGCGTCGTACGTGCTCATTTGAAGGGATCCTATGTGTTTAATGAAGTCATCTAATGTATTCTTAGTTTATAAAGGTCTGTAAACAATTATTCTAGTTCATGTAATGCATATGGTATAAAAGGTCGCTCTGTATGGCCGTCTGAGCCAACCATCAAGTTAGTTAGATGTCTTCTTGGTTTAATTTAGCTATGTTTTGAGATGTAAATCTTAATTCTCCGGTTTTGTTAACCGTTGAGTTGTATCTTCCATTTCTTCTTTATTCATGAGTCAATCTATTTGGTGTACTCCGAGCGAGTGGCTCGTTGAGTTATGAACTCCGGCGTGTGGCTGTTGAGCTATGTTTTAAATGTTTTGCGCTTCCGTTGATTTACAGGGACTTATTGTAAGGCTTTTAGCCTGGAAACGGTTAGTTTTTTTAGGGGAAATTCTGCCCGTTTCGTCCCAGGAATTAAGTAAGAAGTTAGGAAAGCGTAACGCTTCTGGCCTAGGGGCTGGGGGTGTTACAAATAACAAATTATATATACAAATAATAAACAATTACCTTTCAAATGGGTACATCCAACGGTATTGGACTGCTCCTCCTAGTTTTGCTTCATAAACCATGTGTACGGGCAAATGCTCTATGGAATTGAAAAAAACCAGGAGGAAACATACGCTCTAATTTGCATAAGATTATCCATTTAGGTGAGTTTATCCTCTCGCAACACTGTGGAGCACAAATCTCTAAAGGATTAGCTAAGTTCAAGAATAGGCTTCAATATTTGTTCAGACAGTGCACTAAATGCAACTAGAAGTAACGACTGCATGAACACTTGACAATCGTGGCTCTTCAAATCACTTATCCTTGCTTTATCAACAGCAACACATTTAGCCAAATACGATGAATAATTATCATGCATTCTCAAACCCTTCACCCATTGACAAACAACTCATTTTTGCTCTATGGTAAAGGTAAATTTGGCCTTTGGCTTCATAATTTTTCCATTAGCTAACTCTTTAAGCTCTAATTCTTTACGTCTAACAACATAATTTCAAGTCCATTCTTGCTTTAATATTGTTCGTTATTTTTCCATCCATATCTATGATGGTATTGAAAATAGCATCGAACACATTCTTCTCCATATGCATAGCATCCAAATTTTATGGAAATAAGTTTGTTTTCCAATACAACAATTCCCAAATTTTACTTTGTTTCATCCAGTTATGAACTTGTCCAAAACCTTCAATGACAAATGGTCCATTTTTAGACACCTTAGAAATGTGTTATACAGTCTGCCATATTTGTTCCCCACTTAGTCTAGTAGGAGGCCTACTATTTTCAATCTTGTTCTTCTCAAATGCATCCTTATTCCTCCTAAGTTGATGATCCATGGGCAGAAATTGTCTATGCAATCAAACCATGTTGGTTATCCTCCATTCCCTAAGCAAAAAGCTTTAGAAGAAGACATATAAATTGGACAAGTTAATTTTCCATGAGTGCTCCACCCAAACAATGTGCCATAAGTCAAAAAGTCATTAGTAGTCCACATTAATGCGGCCTTCATTTGAAAATTTTCCTTCTGAGAAACATCATATGTTTGCACACCTTTATTCCATAAGGTTTTCAAATCATCTATCAAAGGTTGTAGGTATACATCTATATTGGTCTTGGGATTTTTTTTGACCAGGAATAATACAAGTTAAAAGCATATAAGGTGTAGTCATGCACATTTCTAGTGGAAGAAAAGGAGTTACAATTGATGGCCAACATGAATATTGCTTTGCATATTGTGATAAAAATGGGGAGAAGCAACCAGCACATAAACCAAATCTAACATTCCGTGGCTTAGAGATAAAATCAGGCAGGTTTCATCAAAATGTTTCCATACTTCCCCATATGATGGATGACATAACGCTTTAGACTGCAAAGGATTTTCTTAAGGCATCTCATGTGGTAGGCAGAAATATGAGATGCAAATAGCCTTTTAAGCGCAGGAATGAAGGGAAGATAATACATTCTTGCAAAAGAAACATCCTTTTGTTTTCTCTTTTTTTTGGAACTTACACACCTTATATCAAGGAGCATCACAAAATTTGCACTATTGTAGATGTGCATCATCTTTGTAATATGACATACGACCATTAATGCAACAATCTATTTTTATAGAAGTGAGCCCCAATTTTCTCACTAATTTTTCTGCATCTAAGAACTCTATCGGCATGTAATTGTCATATGGACATGCTTCCTTTATAAGCTGTACAACCTTATCAAAACAACACAATGTGCTGAGATTTTAGGCTCATTAATCCAAGAGCCACATATAGCTCAAAATCATTAGTGCAGCCAGCCCACAATGGATGTTGCAATGAATCTAATAAGTCATAAAACCTTTATGCATCTAGATTTGAAGGTTCTGCCACATGTTGATTAAAAGCATCATCAACCATTGTGTGATATGTATCAACGGATGTAGTATGATTTTGGAAAGGATGACTAAATGGACTATGATGCATGCTAATTTCTTCATCTTCAAGAGGTTCAAGTTCCCCATGTGAAGTCCAATTCCAATATACATAAGCAAACCCTTTTTTTATATAGTGAACCTTTACTCCCTCAGGTGGTAGAAACTTGTGTTCTCACACTTCGCACAAGGATATCTATACACTTTCTCTCTCAAAAATACAGGAACATTTCTTGCAAATGTGTCAAATTTATTAACCCCCGCCACGAACTCTGGTGGTAAGTCACCTAGTTTGGGAAAACGTTTATCAACCATCTACCTACGGTGCTCCGGTATTTCGAGACTCTGTTTAAGCTAAAATATTATATCATTAGGTTTTTTTATTAAATGAACGGTTATAACGAGATTTAAATAACTGTTCATAAAAATTGTCAAAACAATTATACAATTCAACTAATAATAATAATAATAATAATAATAATAATAATAATAATAATAATAATAATAATAATAATAATAATAATATATCAAATAAACACTCATGCTAATACGCATGTATCAAAGTAAGAGAAGCTTCTTATGTGAAAACATAGTTTTCGCACCTAATAATAACTACATACATATAGCGGTGAGCAAAAAAAAACCGAAATCGAAAAATCGAACTGAAAAACCGAACCGAAAAACCAATGAACTGCTTCTAAAAAATTCAGTTTGGTTCACTAAACTGAGAAAATTTTGCAGTTTCAGTTTCGGTTTCGATTCAGTCATTTGAGATTCGGTTAACAGCATGGTTAACCGAAACCAAAATTTACAATTTTATTTAAAGAAAACTAAATTTTATATTGGTCAAGTGTAGATTTTATAGTTATTAAAGATAAGACTAAACATACAATAATGTGCACATTAATAATTGGGGTCTCAAATAGTTAATTTAATATAAAAAAGAAGTGAAAATTGAAAATTAACAATTTAAATTAACTATTAACCGATAACAAAACCGACAAGCCAGTTAACCAAATCGAAAATTCGGTTAACTGAGTGTTTCGGTTCGGTTTTACGGTTCATAATTTTTACGAACCGACTTAACGGTTAACCGATTTTTGGTTAACTGAATTACCGATTAACCGGTTTTGATCACCCCTATATGCATATAGGAAGCCGAACCCTCAACATGCAAATCACAACATAACCACAACACAATTTGTTTAGTTTCACCTCACAAAGTCAAACTCTACAAGAACTCTAAAAATAAGCGAAATTAAGCATAATAGTAGAAATAAGAGCAACGATCAGACCATTATACATATTAATCCCCCAAAATAACTCCCAAACACTCATAAATCCTATGTAAACATGACATTCATTATGAATCCCTTTTATTAGGTAACATTCACTCATTTTTTTTCTTTTTTAGTTTTCCGCTTTTCTACTTATGATCCTTCACGCGAGTGGGCAGTTTTTGACTCATTAGGCCTCGAACTCTCGGAGGAACAACTTATACATATTTGGATTTCTTCCCTTTTTAGAGGTTTTATTTGCATGTGCAAAGCACTTATTCAAACCCAAATAGAGGTAACGGAGTTAAGCTTACTTTTGCATCCATATTTTCTCTTTTTTTTGGATAAAACCAAACTTCAATTACCCAAGTACAATGTCCCTATGCCCAATCTCAGCAACTAACACCGAAAGCCAATGGTCAAGTGTAAAAGATAGGCACCAAACCGCATATGAGAAATGGGGCTATTGTGAAAAACCGGAGATTGCCCTGTAGATAAGTATCCCATCACGTATATTCAACCTATGTACAAGCTAGCAACCAAGCTATTAAAGATCGAAAACCAATCACAAAGGCACAAAAGTCCCCTAAAGCCAAAAAGAAAAACTATATAAAAATTGAAAAAAATCAAAAACTTTCACAAAAATACGTACAGAAGGGTATATGACATCCTATCCCGACATCTACATCTCACAATGTCCTCATTGGGAGTCGAGGAGCCGTAACCAACCACAAAAAACACACACAACAAGAAACAAAATAAAAAGAACTCATAAGGATACTCAATGAGCACACATATACACAAGCTAACACACTCCCTCGAAAGCATAACCTCACCCCATTGAGAAGAAGGATACACATATATACAAAAGCAACACCACCAACAATGAATATGTACAAATCCAATAAGGCCACCCATAATAGAACACAACTATGCATAAAAGATACACAAAGGTGATCTTAGCCATCAATTGGCTCAACAATATCCCATATTTCTCCTCAACATGATCAACAACAAAAACACAACTAATAACCACAACTAAACAAAAAGAAAAAGAAAGAAAATAAAAATAACGGAGAAGAGTTAGAACGATTATACCAGGTCCGACACTAATTGTACCTGAACTATGCCTTCGTAAGAACGTGCTACGGAGGCTTAAAGAGCATCAGCCACTCCTCCTTATCTCCCAAGACTCAAGTCTCCAACTCGGATGCGGTCAAAGCTCGAAAGAGCTTATCAAAGTTCGTCGCATGCATCTCAAAATGATGTGAATAAGAGAACGCTAACAAGATCATAGCTAAGAAAGTTAGTGCCCTCTTAAACTTATCAAATGCCATAGAAAAATCAAAAATATGATCAAAGAACGTACTCCACATGATCTTCCTAGGCACGTCCTCTAGGTATGCACAATAAGGGTCCAAGGAGATATTATACCTTCTAATGTCACCTAGGGACTCATGAAACGCAAGTAAATAAGAGGGGGTGGTAGGAAGCAAGGGAGATGAAATAGGGGTCAAGTCAAGTCACTCAATGCAATTGAGGTCTATATACACAAAGCTAGGAGTAGCACTAACCATCTGATGATCACCACATAGCTCCTTAAAAGGAGCCTCCTCAAGATATGGCTCAATCAAGGTAGCTTCTTACGATCAATCAAGCAAATCAACTTTAACACAACTAGCATCATACCTAGAAGGCTCACCTGTCTCTAATATTGTGCACTGAGCTAAAGGAAGAGGAGAAGCAAGTAAGGTCAAGTCAGCAATGATAGTGTGTCTAGGTGTGGTAGACAAGGACAGAGCGACAAATGATAAAAAAAAAAAAAAATCAGGGGAGGATCAATCACTTCCTTTAGGTCGGTCAAAGGTATACGATCCATAACATCAGGCTCTAGGGGAAGAGAAGACTCATAATCATCATAGATACTAACCTCAAATGTAGGGGAAGCCAGTCTCATATAATAGGTCATATTCCCTCATCCCACTAACAAAGTGCATATGCTGCTATTTCATTGTCTCTGTCGTGGCATTAAGTGTAGCATAACGTCCATCAGAAATATCATAATAGGGACAAGAATTTGCATTATGGTAAAAGATTGGCAATAAGAGCACACAATATGAGGGTAAGAAGAATAGTCATTATGTGGATCACTAAATTGGTCTATACATGGAGATTCAGTGTACAAATAAGAAGGAAGGTTGGAAGGGCATGCAAAAGACTCAGTAGCAAACCCATGTTGCCATTGATAACCAGCTAATGACTCAAATAAGTCTCACATATCATCAACATCTAAAAAGCACATACCACCATAACACATGGACTCGAGGGTGGCTCGAGCCTCATATGTTATCCCCTCAAGCACAACACCGCATATCTCCTATTTTTCATATGTGAAATGGACATATTGAGTACGATAATCATTCAATCTAGATAAGTATTGACAAAAAGGATCATGCTTACTTTGAGGAAAATGGAAAATAGCCATTTCAATTTTTTTTTTATTTTTGATTTTCAAATTTGTTTCGATTTTTTAAAAATCGAGTCTCGAATGCTCACGTAAACCCCGATATTGAAAAGCGACAACTGCTTAGCAAAAGCACCAAAAACTTGATGTGAAGAATTTAAAGTTTTTAATATTTATAACCCCAAGTGCAAGGTTTATCGTCGAGCACTTGGGGTGTCATCCACTAGGAGTGAGTGAAAAAAACCGAAAATGAAAAATCGAAAAACCAAAAAACCGAACCAAAAATTCCCTTAACCGATTTGATTTTTCTAAAAAATTTGGTTTGGTTAACCAAACCGAAAAAATTTTACGATTTCGGTTCGACCATTTGAGATTCGGTTAACCGCACAGTTAACCGAAACCAAAACTTACACATTTTTTTTAAAAAAATAAATTTTATATTGGTCAAGTGTAGATTTTATAATCATTAAAGATAAGATAAGCAAACAATAATGTGTACATTAACATTTGGTGTCTTAAATAGTGAAATTAATTAAAAAAGACCGAAAATTGAAAATTAACAATTTAAATTAACAGTAAACCGGTAATTGAACCGAAAATTCGGTTAAGCGAATCGAAAAACTGGTTCGATTACAATTCACATTTTTGCCGAACCGAAAGTTCAGTTAACCGAAAGTTTCGGTTTAGTTTTCGGTTCACAATTTTTGCGAACGGGCTTTCCAGTTAACTTATTTTTAATTGATTGAATTTCCGATTAACCAATTTTGATCACCCCTATCGTCCACTAGGAGTTAGGTTTCAAGTGTCGGGAATCTCAAGTCTTTCAAGCTAGGCAAAGTGAAAAGAAGAGAAAGACAAAATGAATTAAGCAAACAAACACAAAAAAGAGGCTTGGAGTTATGATTGGCCAATTGACAAACCAAGTAATCGAGGCGAGTCCTAACCTATCCAACCTATACTGAAAACTAGAGATGGTTGGTTACACCATCAAAAACCACCCAAGCCCTCTCTCAAGGGTCATGAGCTAGTGTAATTAGTCTAATCACCTATTTTCATGCAGTTAGTCCAATTAGAACACCAGATTAGTAACCCTTGCACCCAGCAAAGATCACAACCATTTTCATGTCCAAGTCTCGGCCATCCTCTCTCCCCACTAGAAAATTGACCTCAACTCTCGGCATAAGTGAATCGCCCTGAAACATGGATGAAAACTCTCTCAAGCATTTCATTGAACACATGATGGGCATGTAAGAAAACTCTAAGTTCAAAGCATAATTTGGGTGGTGTTAGGCCTAATCCAAGATAAATTAGCCATCAAGGGGCTAATCATTATCCAAGCCAACAAAAAGTAGCTACTGATCATCACGCAACCACAATTTGACCTGAAATAAACTAAGCTAGCAACTAACTAACCAAGCATAAAATAGAGAATTGAACCTAATCTAAGTTGGATTAAAACAATTACTAGACAAAAAATCATAATAAAAACTAAACCTCAAGCTAAACATAATCTAAATTAGTATGCTTAAATAAAAGAAAAGAGAAGAAAATACGAAATAGATAGAGAGAGAAAGAGAAGAGAATGATACAATATCCACAACTAAACAAAAAGAAAGAAAATAAAAAGAAGGGAGAAGAGTTAGAATGATTGTACCAGGTCCGACACTGATTATAACCAAACCATGCCTCTCTAATATAGAACTACGAGAGGCTTGAAGAGCATCAGCCACTTCTCCTCGTCTCTCAAGACTCGAGTCTTTAACCCAGATGTGGTCAAAGCTCATATGAGCTTATCAAAGGTTGTGGCATACATCTCAAAAAGATGTGAATAAGAGAACTCTAATAAGATCATTGCAAAGAATGTTATTGCCCTCTTAAACATATCAAACACCATAGAAAAGTCACAATTATAACCGAAGAAAGTACTTCACATGATCTTCCTAGGCACGTCCTCCGGGTATGCACAATGAGGGTCTAAGGAGGGATTATACCCCCTAATGTTACCTATGGACTCGTGAAATGCATGCAAATGAGAGGGGGTGGTTGAAATTAAGGGAAATGAAATGGAGGCTAAGTCAAGTGACTTGGCAAGTGATTTCTATATGCAGAAAGCTAGGAGCAGCACCAAGCATCACACGATCACCACATAACTCCTCAAAAGGAGCCTCCTCAAGATATGGCCCAATCAAGGTAAGTTCGTGTGAACAGTCATGCAACTCTTCCTCCACGCAACTAGCATTCGAGTAGAAGGTTCACCCATCTCTAATACCATGCACTATAGCTAAAGGGAGAGGAGAAGCAAGTATTGTTAAGTCACCAATGATAGTGAATGTAGGTGTGCTAGATAACGATGGAGCGACAAACGGTAAAGAAATCAGGCGAGGGTCAATCACCTCCTAGGTCGGTCAAAGGTGTATGACCCATAAAATCAGGCTCTAGGGAAAAAACGACTCATAATCATCATAGACACTAAGCTCAAGTGTAAGGGAAGATCGATATAGGCTATATTACCGCATATCACTAACAAAGTGCACATGTCACTCATTCATTATCTCTTTCATGGCATTAAGTCTAGGATAGCTTTCATTAGAAATATCATAATGGGGACAAGAATTTGCCTCATATTCAAAAGATTGGGAATGAGAGCACACAACATGAGGGTAAGAAGAATGGTGATGATATGGATCCTTGAATTGATCTATACATGGAGATAGAGTGTGCAAATAATAGAGAAGTTGGGAAGGGCATACAAAAGACTCACTAGCACACTTATGCTACCATTGATAACCAGCTAAAGGCTCAAACAAGTTCCACATATCATCAATGTGTAAAGAGTACATACCATCATAACATATAGAGTCGAGGGTGGCTTGGGTCGCATGTGTTATCCCCTCAAGCAAAACATTACATGTCTCCCATTTTTCATACGTGGAATCGCTATACTGCGCATGGTAATCATTCAATCTAGACAAGTATTGTCAAAATCGTACTCAAATTGAGGTAATGGAAAAAAAGCCATTCTTTTTTTCAAATTTTCGATTTTCCCATTTTTTTTATTTTTTAAAGACCTGGCCTAGAATGCTCATGTAAACCCCGATATTGAAGAGCACCAACTCCTCGGTAATGGCCCCAAAAATTTGATGTTTAGAATTTGAAGTTTTAATGTTTATATCCCCAAGTACAAGGTTTATCGTCGAGTACATGGGTGTCATCAATTAGGAGTTAGGTCTCAAGTACTGGGATTAGTTCAAGTGTTTCGAGCAAGACTAAGTGCTAAGGAAAGAAAGATAAATTAAATTAAGCTGACAAACACAAAAGAAGAGGCTTGGACTTATGATTGGGTTGATTGACAAACCAAGTAATCAAGGCAAGTCCTAACCTACCCAACCTATACTGAAAACCAGAGATGGTCAATTGCAACATCGAAGACCACCTAAGCCCTCTCTAGAGGGTCATGAGCTAGTCTAATTAGTCTAATCACCTATTTTCATGGGGTTAGAATAATAAGAACACCATATTAGCAACCCTTGAACCTAGCTAAGTTCGAGACTATTTTTATATCGAAATCCCGACTATCCTCTCTCCCCTCTAGCTAATTGACTTCACCTCTCAGAATAAGTCAATCGTCCTAAAATATGGATGAAAGCTCTCTCAAGCATTTCATCGAATGATTGGCGAGTATGAGAGAAAACTCTAAGTTTAAAGAGTAATTTGGGTGTGGTTAGGCCTAGTCCAAGATAATTAACCATCAAGAGGCTAATCACAATCCAAGCCAACAAAAGCCAGCTACTAATCATCACAAAATCTAATTCAACCTAAAAGAATTAAGCTAACAACTAAACAAGCCAAGCATAAAATAAGGGAATAAACCTAGTATAACTTAGATTAAAACAACTACTAAACACAAAACTACGATAAAAACTAGACATTCAAGCTAAACAAAATCTAAACTAACATGCGCAAATAAAAGAAAAGAGAGAAAGATATGAAACAAATACAGAGATAAAGAGAAGAGAAAACTTAGTGATTGCTTCAATGGAGATCAAAATCCACATGCTTGAATGCACAATCAACCCAAACAAATCATAATCTACTTAGTTTATTATTCCCTAATGGGGTTTTTAGTGGCTAAACCTAAGCTAAGAGCATTGTAAAACCTCTCATGAAATGATACCCTTGAGAAACCCCAAAGAAGCCCCATTAATAGAAATTGAGCCGCATGAAAAAGGGTCCAGAAGAGCAGTGAGGATGATACCTGTCGGCTGTGCGACGGCCAGCCATCGCCAGCCCCTACCACCTGCAATGGTGGCGACAATCATGGGGTCATGGTCGTCATCTCTTGCTTTACGATCTTTGGCTTTTCTCGTTCTATCTTTGCTACTTTTTATGTAGTTCGCTTGATTGAACTTATTATCCACGAAAGTAAACAAAACAAGTAAAAACACTAAAGATTGTAGTATTATACGAGCTAAAATTAGGCGAAAAAAGCATGTAAAATACAATAATTTAGTACCAATCAAATACCCCCATACCTATCTTTTCCTCGTGCTCAACCAAAACAAAGAAAACACTAACCTAGCAACCTAACTCACTTTCGTGGGAATCACAGTTACACGTACCATATGCAACAAGCCCTTTAAATTCCTTGGTTCTCCCAAGTGGACGAGTAAGGTTTTGCGAGAGCTTATTAAAGGTCGTTGCATGCATCTCAAAATGTTGTGAATAAGAGAACACTAATAAGATCACAGTAAAGAAAGCTAGTGCCATCTTAAACTTATCAAAGGCTATAGAAAAATCAAAATTATGATCAAAGAAAGTACTCCATATGATCTTCCTAGGCACATCCTCTAGGCATTCACAATAAGAGTCCAAGGAGGGATTATGTCCTCTAATGTTGCCTAGAGACTCGTGAAATGCATGCGAATAAGAGGGGGTGGTAGGAAGCAAGAGAAATGAAATGGCGGTCAAGTCAAGTGACTCAATGCAAGTGAGGTCTATATGCACAAAGCTAGAACAAGCACCAACCATCACATGATCACCACATAACTTCTAAAAAGGAGACTCCTAAAGATATGGCCCAATCAAGGTACGTTCTTATGTCCGATCAAGCAAATCATCCTCAATACAACTAGCATCACCCCATGGTGTGCTAGATAAGGATGGAGTAACAAATGGTAAAGAAATCAAGGGAGGGTCAATCACTTCCTCTAGGTCGGTCAAAGGTGTATGATTCATAAAATCACGCTCTAAAGGAGGAGAAGACACATAATCATCATATAGATCAACCTCAAGTCTAGGGGAAGATCGGCATAGGCCATATTACCTCATCTCACTAACAAAGTACATATGTCGCTCATTCATCATCTCTGTCATGGCATTTATTCTAGCATAGCATTCATCAGAAATATCATAATAAGGACAAGAATTTGCATCACGGTCAAATGTTTTTCATTGAGAGCACACAACATGAGCGTAAGAAGAATAGTGATTATATGGATCCCTAAATTGATATATACATGGAGATTGAGTGTGCAAATAATATGGAGGTGGCGAACGGCCACAAAAGACTCATATGCACACTCCTGTTGCCATTGATAACCAGTTAAAGACTCAAACAAGTCCCACATATTATCGACATCTAAAAAGCCCATACCACCATAACACATAAAGTCAAGGGTGACTCGAGTGTTATATGTTATCCCCTCAAGCACAACATTGCATATTTCCTATTTTTAATGTGGGAAATGGACATAGTGTGAACAGTAATCATTCAATCTTGATAAGTGTTGCCAAAAAGGTTCATGCTCAGATTGAGGTAAATGGAAAACAACCATTTTGATTTTTTTTAAAATTTTTGATTTTCAAATTTTTTTGGATTTTTAAAAACCTAGCCACAAATGCTCAGGTAAACCCCGATATTTCAAAGTGTCAACTCCTCGACAAGTATTGCCAAAAAGGTTTATTACCAAGTACTTAGGGTGTCGTCTATTGGGAATTGAGTTTCAAGTACTGGGATTAGCTCAATTGTTTCAGGCTATTCTAAATGATAAAGAAAGAAAGACAAACTAAATTAAGCTGGCGAACACGAAAGAAGAGGCTTGGAGTTATGATTGGACCAATTAACAAACCAAGTAATCAAAACGCGTCCTAACCTATCCAACCCATACTCAAAACTAGAGATGGTACGTTGCATCATCAAAGACCACCCAAAGCTCGGTCTCCAGAGTCATGAGCTAGTCTAATTAATCTAACCACCTATTTTCATAGGGTTAACCCAATTAGAACAACCGATAGCAGCCCTACGACCTAGCTAAGATCGATCTATTTCATGTCCAAATCCCAGCTATCTTCTCTCCCCACTAGCTAATTGACCTTACCTCTCTCCATAAGTCAATCACCCTAAAACATGATTCTCACGCATTTCATTAAACACTTGGCAGGTATAAGAGAAAACTCTAAGTTTAAAGTATAAGTTGTCCGTGGTTAGCTTGAATCTAAGACTAATTGGCCATCAAGATGCTAATCACAATCAAGCCAACAAAAGCTAGCTCCTAATCATCACACAGTCATAATTTAACCCAAAAAAAACTAAGCTAACAACTAAACAAGCCAAGCATTAAATACAGAAATAAACCTAGTCTAACTTAGATTAAAACAACTACTAAGCACAACTCCACGATAAAAACTAGACATTCAAGCTAAACATAATCTACACCAACATGTACAAATAAAAGAAAAGAGAAAAAGATATGAAACAGATACAGAGAGAACGAGAAGAGAAAGCTTACTGATTACTTGAATGGAGATCAAAATCCACATGCCTGAATGTAAAATAAACAAATCCTAATTTACCTAGTTTATTATCTCCTAATGGGGTTTTTAGTCGCTAAACCTAAGCTAAGAGCTTTGTAAAACCACTTATGAGCTGCTCGCAAAACCCCGAAGAAACTCCCATTGATAGAAATCGAGTTAGGTGAGAAGGGGCCCAGAAGAGCAGTGCGGATGATGCTCCTCGGTGGGGCGACGGCCAACCATCGCCAGCCCCTGCCACCTGTAATGGTGGCAACACTCACGGGGTTAGGGTCGTCACCTCTTGCTTTACGATCTTTGGCTTTTCTCGTTCTATCTTTCCTATTTTTTATGCGGGTTGCTCGATTGAACTTATTACCCATAAAAGTAAACAAAACAAGCAAAAGCCTTAAAGATTATATTATTATACGATCTAAAATTAGGCAAGAGAGGCATGTAAAATACGATAATTTAGTACCGATCAAATACCCCCACACCTGTCTTTTGTTCACCCTTGAGCAAAACAAAAGAAACACTGACGTGGGAACCTAACTCACTTTCGTAGGAATTATAGTTACACGTACCATATGCGACAAGCCCTTCAAACCCCTTAGTTCCCCCAAGTGGACGAGTAAGGTCTCGTAAGAGCTTCTCAAAATGATGTGAATAAGAGAACACTAATAAGATCACGACAAAGAAAGTTAGTAACCTCTTAAACTTATCAAATGCCATAGAAAAATCAAAAGTATAATCAAAGAAAGTACTCTACATGATCTTCCTGGGCACATCGTCTAGGTACGCACAATAAGGGTTTAAGGAGGCATTATACCGCCTAATGTCACCTAGCGACTTACGAAATAAATGCAAATGAAAGGGGGTGGTAGGGAGCAAGGTCAAGTCAAGTGACTCAATGCAAATGAGGCTTATGTGCGCAAAGCTAGGAGTGGCATTAACCATCACATGGTCACCAAATAACTTCTAGAAAAGGAGCCTCCTCAAGATATGACCCAGTTAAGGTATGTTCATACGTTCGATTAAGCAAATCATCCATAATATAACAAGCATCACCCCATGGTGTGCTAGACAAGGATTTGTTGACAAATGGTAAAGAAATCAAAGGAGGGTCAACTACTTCATCTAGGCTGGTCAAAGGTGTATGATCTATAAAATCGTGCTCTAAAGGAGGAGAAGACTCATAATCATCGTATAGGCCAACCTCAAGTCTAGGGGAAGATCGGCATAGGCCATATTACCATATCTCACTAATGAAGCACACATGCTGCTCATTCATTATCTCTATCATGGTATTTACTCTAGTATAGCATTCATCAGAAATACCATAATACAGACAAGAATTTGAATCATGGTCAAAATTTTTTCAGTCAAATCATACAACATGAGGGTAAGAAGAATAGTGATGATATGGATCCCTAAATTGATATATACATGGAGATTGAGTGTGCAAATAATAAGGAAGTGGGGAAGGGCACACAAAAGACTCATTCGCGCATTCATGTTGCCGTTCATAACCAGCTAAAGACTCAAACAAGTCTCACATATTATCAACATCTAAAGAGCACATATTTCCTATTTTTCATGTGGGAAATGGACATATTACGCACAATAATCATTCAATCTTGATAAGTATTGCGAAAAAGGTTCATGCTCGGATTAAGGTAAACAGAAAACAGCCATTTTGACTTTTTTTTCAAATTTTTGATTTTTATATTTTTTTGGATTTTTAAACCCTAGCCTCAAATGCTCAGGTAAACCCTGATAATGAAAAGTGTCAATTCCTTAACAAGCATTGCCAAAAAGGTTTATCTTTGAGTACTTAGGGTGTAGTCCACTGGAAGTTCGATTTCAAGTACTGGGATTAGCTCAATTGTTTCCGGCTATTCTAAATGATAAAGAAAGAAAGACAAACTACATTAAACTGGCAAACACAAAAGAAGTGGCTTGGAGTTATGATTGGGCCAATTAACAAACCAAGTAATCGAAGCGAGTCCTAACCTATCCAGCCCATACTGAAAACTAGAGATGGTCCATCGCACCGTCGAAGACCACCAAAGCTCGGTCTCTAGGGTGATGAGCTAGTCTAATTAATCTAACCATCTATTTTTATATGTTAACCCAATTAGAACAACCGATAGCAGCCCTACGACCTAGCTAAGACCGAGACTATTTCATATCCAAATCCTAGCTATCCTTTCTCCCCACTAGCTAATTGACCTTTCCTCTCGGCATAAGTCAATTGCCCTAAAACATGGATGAAAGCTTTCTCACAGATTTCATCGAATACTTGGTAGGCATGAGAGAAAACTCTAAGTCTAAAGCATAAGTTGTGCATGGTTTGCTCGAATCCAAGATTACTTGGCCATCAAGATGCTAATCACAATGAAAGCCAACAAAAATTAGCTATTAATCGTCACAAAGTCACAATTTAACCCAGATAAAACTAAGCTAACAATTAAACAAGCCAAGCATAAAATAGGGAAATAAACCTAGTCTAATTTAGATTAAAACAACTACTAAACACAAAATCACGATAAAAACTAGACATTCAAGCTCAACAAAATCTAAACTAACATGTATAAATAAAAGAAAAGAGAAAAAGATATGAAACAAATACAAAGATAAAGAGAAGAGAAAACCTAGTGATTGCTTTAATGGAGATCAAAATCCATATGCTTGAATGCACAATCCACCGAAACAAATCGTAATCTACCTAGTTTATTATCCCCTAATGGGGATTTTAGTGGCTAAACCTAAGCTAAGAGCACTGTAAAACCCCTTATGAACCCCTCAAGAAACCCCGAAGGAGCCCCTATTAATAGAAATCGAGCCGGGTGAAAAAGGGTCCAGAAGAGCAGTGGGGATGATGCGTGTCGGCTGGGCGACGACCAGCCATCGCCAGCTCCTACCACCTGCAATGGTGGCGACATTTCACGGGGTTGTGGTCATCACCTCTGGCCTTGCCATCTTTCGCTTTTCTCATTCTATCT